>JARQOD010001719.1:0-91477 GCA_033576555.1 Oophaga sylvatica | reverse complement strand
AAGTCCCATTAAGCCCTAGGGGGGAACAAAATTTTCGCAACAAAAAAAAAAACCCATTCTTTCCTTGTAAACCTAAATATACACACAAGAAACATATATATATTATACAGTCATTGTGACATTTTATAAATACATATATGTATAGTTTTTTACACTTCTACAAAAGTAAAATATCCTCTCATTCAATTCCCGGGGAAAACCCGGGCTTCAGTGAAAAGACAAAGACCCGACTTTTAAAATGACATTTGGGTGTAAAATGGGGGTTAACCATGCCTTTTCATGTCGTTTGCAAACTAAATTTGCACAAAAAATTTTAAATCAGACAATGTGTGAAAAAATTTACACACCTGTGGGGGTTAAAATTAAAGGTGTAAATTCGTTGTAAAAAAAACGGACTTTTTTTGCTACGAATTTACACCTTTAATTAACCCCTACAGGTGTGAAATTTTGCACACATAGTCTGATTTAATTGTTTGTGCAAATTAGGCTGGAGTCACACACAACCACAAAAAATCGGTCCGTTTTAGACGGTCGACAATCGGATCAAAATAAAAACATCACACATCCTTCTGGCATCCGATTTTCCTTCAAAGATGCGATTTAATCGCATGTGTGTGTACCTTGTAACATCCGATTTTCATCCGACTTGCGAGATTTTCTCGCAGGCTTGCAAAACTGACATATAATGGATCCAAAAGAATAGTATTTAAATGCCAAAAGAAAGAATAGATATATACACATATATATATATATATATATATATATATATATATATATATATATATATATGTCATTGTGACATATATATATATACATATATTTATAGTTCTTACACTTCTACATACTGTTATAGCCGCTAATTCAATTGCCGGCTTCAGTGAAATCACAGAAGCCGACATGAAATGATACATTGTTTCCACACATTTAACCATGTAATTTCATGTATTTTTATATATGTTTGAAACATACAATTACATGAGTATATGTGTGCTAAATTTCAGACATGTAGGGTTAATTAAAGGTGTAAATTCGTTGTAAAAAAAACGGACTTTTTTGCTACGAATTTACACCTTTAATTAACCCCTACAGGTGTGAAATTTTGCACACATAGTCTGATTTAATTGTTTGTGCAAATTAGGCTGGAGTCACACACAACCACAAAAAATTGGTCCGTTTTAGACGGTCGACAATCGGATCAAAATAAAAACATCACACATCCTTCTGGCATCCGATTTTCCTTCAAAGATGCGATTTAATCGCATGTGTGTGTACCTTGTAACATATCCGATTTTCATCCGACTTGCGAGATTTTCTCGCAGGCTTGCAAAACTGACATATAATGGATCCAAAAGAATAGTATTTAAATGCCAAAAGAAAGAATAGATATATACACATATATATATATATATATATATATATATATATATATGTCATTGTGACATATATATATATACATATATTTATAGTTCTTACACTTCTACATACTGTTATAGCCGCTAATTCAATTGCCGGCTTCAGTGAAATCACAGAAGCCGACATGAAATGATACATTGTTTCCACACATTTAACCATGTAATTTCATGTATTTTTATATATGTTTGAAACATACAATTACATGAGTATATGTGTGCTAAATTTCAGACATGTAGGGGTTAATTAAAGGTGTAAATTCGTTAAAAAAAAATGCGTGGGCTCCCGCTGTATTTTCTCCACCAGACAGACAAAGCAAGCGAGTGGGGGCAGATAATAATAGCCTAGGGAGGGTACATTTTTTTTGTGCCCCCCCTGGCTACTAACATCTGCCCCCAGACACCCCAGAAAGGGCAAATCTATAATTAGATTCGCCCTTTCTGGCACTTTGCCCGTCTATTCCCATTGCCCTGTAGCGGTGGCGAATGGGTTAATAAGGGGTTAAAATGACCTTGCAATTGAAAGGTCACTTTAAGCCAGGTTAATAATTGATAGCTGTCAATTAGGCAACTATCAATTATTAATCCTATTGTATGAAAGAAAAATCAAACACACACACTTTAATAAAAAATAAGTTTAATTAAATAATCACACAGTTTTTGACCATATTTTATTTTCCTGCTAAAACCATTTCCTGTAATAAAAATAAAATAAAAAAGCAAAATTATACTTACCAATCCGATGTACAGTCAGGTCCCACGGTGTAATCCATCAGAAAGGGTTAACAGGTTACAGGTCGCAGAGAGCTAATAATGCTGTCTCAGACCTGTATTCCCCTGAATGAATAAGTTCCTCTCCCAGCGAAAGTAGAGGAATAGATTCATGAATGGAGCTTAATTGATTTCTTGCCAATTTAACTGTAGTGACCTGACCTAAAGGGAAAGTGGACACAATCAATTAAGCTTCATTCATGAAACACATCCTCTCCTGTCGCCAGGAGAGGAACTTATTCATTCATGAGCTTTGAGCTGAGCATGCAGGATTACTTGCACTGCTTGGCTCAAAGCTAGTTAACCCTTTGTGAAGGATTACAGCGTGGGACGTGACAGATCGGCGGAATAGGTAAGAATAATGTTGTTTTATTTCTTTTTCTTTATTTTAGGAGATCAATGGCTTCGCACGGATTTAGTGTAAAATAAAATATGGTCAAAAAAATGTGTTTTTATTTCATTAAAATTATTTATTCTTAAAGTGTGTGTGTTTTTTTATTTACTTCAATAGGATTAATAATTGATAGTTGTCTAATTGACAGCTATCAATCATTAACCTGCCTTAAGGTCACCTTTCAATTGCAAGGTGACAGTAAGGTGAGATTAACCCATTCGCCACCGCTACAGGGCAATGGGAATAGACGGGCAAAGTGCCAGAAAGGGCGAATCTAATTATAGATTTGCCCTTTCTGGGGTGTCTGGGGGCAGATGTTAGTAGCCAGGGGGGGCACAAAAAAATGCACCCTCCCTGGGCTATTATTATCTGCCCCCACTCGCTTTGCTTTGTCTGTCTGGTGGAGAAAATACAGCGGGAGCCCACGCATTTTTTTTCAACGAAATTACACCTTTAATTAACCCCTACATGTCTGAAATTTTGCACAAATACACTCATGTAATTGTATGTTTCAAACATATATAAAAATACATGAAATTACATGGTTAAATGTGTGGAAACAATGTATCATTTCATGTCGGCTTCTGTGATTCACAAAACCCGGCAATTGAATTAGCGGCTATTACAGTATGTAGAAGTCTAGGAACTATAAATATATGTATATATACATGTCACAATGACATGTATATATATATGTATGTGTTCTATGTGTATATATCTATTCTTTCTAGTCTTTATTAAAGCTGTCAGTGTGATTTTACAGTATAGGCGGGGATGAATTGCCGGCTTTTCTAAAGGACACCGATGCGATTTCATCGCAAGTCACACAGTGTGGTCCGTTTGTAATCAGATTTTTCATCGCTCCCATAGACTTGCATTGGCGATTGTCGACCGACAATCGGTGACAATCGCAGCATGCTGCGATTGTACACGGACGTTTAAAACGGACCACAAAAAATCTGATACTGGGAGCTGCTCCATAGATTAACATAGGTCCGACTGCAATGCGATATTTCATCGCATTGCAGTCGTCCGATTTTGTCGCCAGTGTGACTCCGGCCTTAGATAGCAAAGGACATGAAAAGACATGGTTAACCCTATGTACACCAAGTGTCATTTCATGTCACCCGACATGAAATGACACTTGGTGTACATAGGGTTAACCATGTCTTTTCATGTCCTTTGCTATCTAATTTGCACAAACAATTAAATCAGACTATGTGTGCAAAATTTCACACCTGTAGGGGTTAATTAAAGGTGTAAATTCGTTGTAAAAAAAACGGACTTTTTTGCTACGAATTTACACCTTTAATTAACCCCTACAGGTGTGAAATTTTGCACACATAGTCTGATTTAATTGTTTGTGCAAATTAGATAGCAAAGGACATGAAAAGACATGGTTAACCCTATGTACACCAAGTGTCATTTCATGTCGGGTTCTGCATTTTCACAAAAGCCGGCAATTGAATTAGCGGCTATTATACTATGTAGAAGTGTATGAACTACAAATATAAATATATATATATATGTGTCACAAATTCAATGACATGTATATATATATATGAGGTGTAAAATTGCTGAAAAAAAATGCGTGGGCTCCCGCCCTATTTTCGCAACCAGACAGACAAAGCCAGTGAGTGGGGGCAGATAATAATAGCCCAGAGAGGGACCATTATTTTTGCCCCCCCCGGCTACTAACATCTGCCCCCAGACACCCCAGGAAAGACAAATCTATAATTAGATTCGCCCTTTCTGGCACTTTGCCCGTCTATTCCCATTGCCCTGTAGCGGTGGCGAATGGGTTAATATGGGGTTAAAGCCACCTTGCTATTGAAAGGTGACCTTAAGCCAGGTTAATAATTGAGAGCTGTCAATTAGACAACTATCAATTATTAATCCTATTGCATGAAATAAAAATAAAACACACACACTTTAATTAAAAATCATTTTAATGAAATAAAGACACATGTTTTTGACCATCTTTTATTTTACTGCAAAAACCATTTCCTGTAATAAAAATAAAATAAAAAAGCAAAATTATTCTTACCTATCCCATGCACAGTCAGGTCCCACGGTGTAATCCTTCAGAAAGGGTTAATGTTTACTGCAGGGACCGCAGCTAATGCTGCAGCCTCACAGTAAACCCCAAATGAATGAGTTCCTCTCCTGCCTGACAGGAGAGTAAAGGCTGGGTGTCACATAACGATACACCAGCGATCCCGACAACGATATGCACTTGTCAGGATCGCTGGTGTATCGCTACATGATCGCTGCTGAGCTGCCAAACAGGCAGCTCAGGCAGCGATCTGGGACAGCGACACTGCGGGTAACATCGCTTAAGGGCCCGTCTCACATAGCGATATCGCTACCGAGATCGCTGCTGAGTCACTAGTTTTGTGACGCAGCAGCGAGCTCACCAGCGATATCGCTGTGTGTGACATTCAGCGACGATCAGCCCCCTGCCGGGTATCGCTGATCGTCGCAGAAATGTCAGGACCTTTTTTTGATCGCTGGTTTCCCTCTGACAGGCACGCATCGCTGCGTGTGACAGGCGGGAGACCAGCGATCCGCTGGTAACCAAGGTACACAGCGGGTTTCCAGGCACCGCGCAGCGCTTGGAAACCCGCTGTGTACCTTGGATACCAGCTCCCTGCATCAGGGCGCTGGTATCCAAGGTACACAGCGGGTTTCTAGGCACAGCCCCGCGCCTGGAAACCCGCTGTGTACCTTGGTTACCAGCGGATCGCTGGTCTCCCGCCTGTCACACGCAGCGATGTGTGCCTGTCAGCGGGAAACCAGCGATCAAAGGTCCTGACATTTCAGCGACGATCAGCGATACCCGGCAGGGGGGCTGATCGTCGCTGAATGTCACACACAGCGATATCGCTGGTGAGCTTGCTGCTGCGTCACAAAACTAGTGACTCAGCAGCGATCTCGGTAGCGATATCGCTATGTGAGACGGGCCCTTAAGTGGAAAGCTTAATTGATTGCTTTCCACTTTCACTTCAGGTCAGCCAGGGACACAATCAGTGACGTCAGAGGGAACTGATTAACAAAAATAGGGGTTCCCTTCGAAAAAAAAATGGCGTGGGGTCCCCCCTATTTTTGTTAACCAGCCAGATGAAGCAGACCGCTGAGGCCTGGATTTTCAGGCTGTTAAGGAGCCAAGATCCATGGACCTTGCCAGCCTGATAATACCAGGCCACAGCAGTCTGTATATGTTGGCTGATTAACAAAAATAGGGGATCCCCTCGAAAAAAATTGGCGTGGGGTCCCCCCTATTTTTGTTAACCAGCCAGATGAAGAAAACCGCTGAGGCCTGGATTTTCAGGCTGTTAAGGAGCCAAGATCCATGGACCTTGCCAGCCTGATAATACCAGGCCACAGCAGTCTGTATATCTTGGCTGATTAACAAAAATAGGGGATCCCCTCGAAAAAAATTGGCGTGGGGTCCCCCCTATTTTTGTTAACCAGCCAGATGAAGAAAACCGCTGAGGCCTGGATTTTCAGGCTGTTAAGGAGTCAAGATCCATGGACCTTGCCAGCCTGATAATACCAGGCCACAGCAGTCTGCATATCTTGGCTGATTAACAAAAATAGGGGATCCCCTCGAAAAAAATTGGCGTGGGGTCCCCCCTATTTTTGTTAACCAGCCAGATGAAGCAGACCGCTGAGGCCTGGATTTTCAGGCTGTTAAGGAGCCAAGATCCATGGACCTTGCCAGCCTGATAATACCAGGCCACAGCAGTCTGCATATCTTGGCTGATTAACAAAAATAGGGGATCCCCTCGAAAAAAATTGGCGTGGGGTCCCCCCTATTTTTGTTAACCAGCCAGATGAAGCAGACCGCTGAGGCCTGGTTTTTCAGGCTGGTAAGGATCCAATATCCATGGACCTTGCAAGCCTGATAATACCAGGCCACAGCAGTCTGCTTAGCTTGGCTGGTTAACAAAAATAGGGGATCCCCTCGAAAAAAAAAACGGCGTGGGGATCCCCCCTATTTTTGTTAACCCAGCCAAGTAAAATGCAGACTGCTGCGGCCTGGTATTAAAAGACTGTCAAGGCCCATGGATTTTGGCCCTCAACAGCCTGATAATACCAGGCTACAGCAGCCCCACATTTGGCGCATCAAAAGATGTGCCAATTGTGGCACTTTACCCGGCTCTTCCCACTTGCCCTGTAGCGGTGGCAAGCGGGGTAATAAGGGGTTATTGTCACCGTTGATTGCACGGTGACAATAAGCCCGGTTAATAATGGAGAGGTGTCAATAAGACACCGATCCATTATTAATCCCAAAGTTATTAAATGTATAAAAAAAAGACAAAGCAAGAAAAAAGTCTTTTAATGAAATAAAAGAGACAACACAGTTTTCATTTCTTTTATTACTCTCTCATTCCTGCGACGCCATCGATCTCCTGTAAAAAAAGAAAAAAAACAAACCAACAGTATACCACCTGTCCGACGCAGTCCATAACGATAGTCCCACGACGATCCAGCTCTGCTACATCGCAATGACAGGCATAGCCTGTCATCGCGACGCAGCACAGCTGATTACCTGCTTCCCCGGCGGTGACGTCATCGGACTGACTGCTTTACGGCCGCGATTACCCAGCAGTCACTGCAGTTATCGCGAGAAACTGCATGTGACCGCCGGGGAAAGAAGATGGCGGCCATGAAGCAGTGCAGGACGTGACCGCCGGAGATCTTCTGCCGGGTAAGTGCCGCTGACTCCTGACAGACCCGACCGACGGACACTGACAGTGACAGTGACAATCCCGATTCCGGTATCCGATAAGACGAAAATATCGGAACTCGGAATCGGAATTCCGATACAGCCAATATCGGCCGATACCCGATATTTGCAGTATCGGAATGCTCAACACTAGTGTTGAGCATTCCGATACCGCAAGTATCGGGTATCGGCCGATATTCGCTGTATCGGAATTCCGATACTTAGTTCCGATATTTTTCATATATCGTATACCGGAATCGGAAGTTCCCATAATTCTTTGAGAGGCAATGTGATTTTAGTCAGCCAATGAGGAATCTTATGAAGTGTGGGCACATCCTGTAATGCTGCGGTCATCTTAACTAATGGCATGGCTGTGATTGGCTGCTGAAATGATGTCAGAATGCACTATAAAAGGCGCCGCCTCCATTTTAGCGTCACTGTGCTGTGAACTCAGTTAGGGACAGAACGTTGCTGTGCTGACTCTGAGGGACAGTTAGACATTGCGATTTTGTGTACTCTACTGTGCTTTAGGCAGGCTAGTTTACCAACCGCTGTGTAAAGCTTCCTTTTGCCAGTGTTGTTTTAACAGCTCTGTGCAAGGTGTGTGTGAGAGTGCAGGTGACGCTGCAGTTTGCTCTGCATCCACCGCTGTTTGTAGGCATCTGCACGTGTCACTCACTGACTCTTTTTTTTATTTGATTTTGTGGAATTGGTGCAGCTCCATTATATTTGCCAAAAATCTAATCTATTAGTGTGACGCGCTTCCATCCGTATACAATACATTGGTTGCAAACACTATAGAAGTAGACAAAGGGGCGTTTCACAGCTACTGAACAGTTGTGTTTCAGTGTTCACTGTAGTCTGTGAGCTTTTCATTTTTTGAGTGCAGATCACGCTCCAGTTAGTTCTTCAACTACTGCTGGTTGTAGTCTGCTGAGCGTGTGTCACTGCCTCATCCTTCACTAATTGGTGCTGCTCCATTATTTTTGCCAAAAATCTAATCTATTAGTGTGACGCGCTTCCATCCGTATACAATACATTGGTTGCAAACACTATAGAAGTAGACAAAGGGGCGTTTCACAGCTACTGAACAGTTGTGTTTCAGTGTTCACTGTAGTCTGTGAGCTTTTCATTTTTTGAGTGCAGATCACGCTCCAGTTAGTTCTTCAACTACTGCTGGTTGTAGTCTGCTGAGCGTGTGTCACTGCCTCATCCTTCACTAATTGGTGCTGCTCCATTATATTTGCCAAAAATCTAATCTATTAGTGTGACGCGCTTCCATCCGTATACAATACATTGGTTGCAAACACTATAGAAGTAGACAAAGGGGCGTTTCACAGCTACTGAACAGTTGTGTTTCAGTGTTCACTGTAGTCTGTGAGCTTTTCATTTTTTGAGTACAGATCACGCTCCAGTTAGTTCTTCAACTACTGCTGGTTGTAGTCTGCTGAGCGTGTGTCACTGCCTCATCCTTCACTAATTGGTGCTGCTCCATTATATTTGCCAAAAATCTAATCTATTAGTGTGACGCGCTTCCATCCGTATACAATACAGTGGTTGCAAACACTATAGAAGTAGACAAAGGGGCGTTTCACAGCTACTGAACAGTTGTGTTTCAGTGTTCACTGTAGTCTGTGAGCTTTTCATTTTTTGAGTGCAGATCACGCTCCAGTTAGTTCTTCAACTACTGCTGGTTGTAGTCTGCTGAGCGTGTGTCACTGCCTCATCCTTCACATTTTTCTCTAATTGGTGCTGCTCCATTATATTTGAAAAAAATCTAATCTATTAGTGTGACGCGCTTCCATCCGTATACAATACAGTGGTTGCAAACACTATAGAAGTAGACAAAGGGGCCTTTCACAGCTACTGAACAGTTGTGTTTCAGTGTTCACTGTAGTCTGTGAGCTTTTCATTTTTTGAGTGCAGATCACGCTCCAGTTAGTTCTTCAACTACTGCTGGTTGTAGTCTGCTGAGCGTGTGTCACTGCCTCATCCTTCACATTTTTCTCTAATTGGTGCTGCTCCATTATATTTGAAAAAAATCTAATCTATTAGTGTGACGCGCTTCCATCCGTATACAATACATTGGTTGCAAACACTATAGAAGTACACAAAGGGGCCTTTCACAGCTACTGAACAGTTGTCTGCAGTGTTCACTGCAGTCTCTGAGGAATAACCACACTTAGGCCTTATAACTTTTCTGACTTTCTTTATCAATCTACCAAGATGAAGAAGGCAGGGAGTAAGGCACGTGGTCGTGGCCGGGGAGTTTCAGCAGGGAGAGGACGTGGGGATTCTGTGGCTGCTGCCGCACCCAGTGACACAGCATCCACCAGTTTTCCCCGTGAGCGTTCCTTTATGCAACTTTTGTAGGAGCTCAGCGTACCCCTCTGCTGCGGGAAGAACAAATTGAAGCCGTTGTTGGTTGGATGGCAGCCAATGCATCGACTTCAATTGCTTCCACCTCCTCTCAGGACCACAGCACTGTTGAACAACCATCTGTCTCTTCACCGCCTGCCAAATTGCCCAGGCAGTCAGAGAGTTCTGAACTGGAGCCAGCTGAGTCTCTGCTTCTGTTCTCAGAATCTGTTGGCTTGGAAACAGGGGCCCAGCCAAGCAGCATTCTGGAATGTGAAGAAGAGGCAGTATGCAGTGATGCGCAACAGCTGTGTCTCTCTGAATGTGAAGAGGCGGGTGAGCCAGTGCCGATGGTCAGCACACCGCAGAACGCATCTGATGATGATGAGACTCAGGTGCCATTTTCTGTTGAGCAAGGTGCTGGCCAGACCACCCAACAGCAGCAGGTGTTGGAAGAGGGTAGTGGAGATGATGAGGTCCAAGACCCAACATGGCGTGAGGAACAGGAAGGTGGTGGTAGCAGCTCTGAGGAAGAGATTGCCCCAACGGTCCAAACAGTAAGGAGAGGTAGGCTGCAGACTCGGTTGCCTGTACCCTCCAGTTTGGCACCCGTTCGTAGCAGTTCTCTTCCAACAGCCAAACCGGGCGCTCCCAGGACTTGCACTGCGTGGTCCTTTTTTGACACACTTGCAGATGATATTTGCTATGTCAAATGCAAGCTGTGTAATCAAAAAGTTAAAAGAGGTAAAAATATCAGTAACCTCAATACCACAAATATGTGGAAACATGTACGGACAAAGCACGTAGCTGAGTTACAAAGACACACTGGAGATGTAGGCCAACCTACAGCAGCAAAACACCTTAGTGCAAAAGGAATGGGGGAGAACACAAGAAGAAGAAACTTCACCCAGGCAGTGGGAGTAAAATGGATTTTTATTAATTACATATATATAAAAAATATATTTGCACAAGCATCAATAAGAATAAAAAGGAACCTGGTCCCATGAAATCTAATACCTTGGTATTTAGTAGATCAGGCCATTTAATACAACAAAAAATTAAAAAGAAAATGTGATGATACAAATGTGTATATGATAATGCCTGACAACACAGGAATAAATAGTGATCAATAAACAAAAAGTTCCCCCTGACGAAGGAATAACATTTCCGAAACGCGCGTCGGGGCGCGTTCTAGGCAGCCTGGTCTCCATTATCTCCCACGGTATTTTCAGGTATTACTTTTATAGATGTTTGTTAGTCTTTGTATGAAGTGGTGGTAGTATTTACTATATCTCAGCGGTGTATATCTGTGCTGGCAACACTGGATGTTATTTTTTATCACACATTATATATATTTTTCAGTATTACATGGCTTTTGGCACTTTGTTTATTATGGATATTATATATTATATAGGGTAATCACTCTTGTTTGATTGTGTACCAATTTTTTGCACATTAGGGGTATTATTGTACTTGGTTGTGCGCTGGTACACTTTTTGTTTATTGATCACTATTTATTCCTGTGTTGTCAGGCATTATCATATACACATTTGTATCATCACATTTTCTTTTTTAATTTTTTTTGTATTAAATGGCCTGATCTACTAAATACCAAGGTATTAGATTTCATGGGACCAGGTTCCTTTTTATTCTTATTGATGCTTGTGCAAATATATTTTTTATATATATGTAATTAATAAAAATCCATTTTACTCCCACTGCCTGGGTGAAGTTTCTTCTTCTTGTGTTCTCCCCCATTCCTTTTGCACTAAGGTGTTTTGCTTTCCTACACTGGATGGTTTTGCCATCCACTGTTTTGTTTTGGGATCTAATTGTTAGTTGTGGAATTAGTTATAATATTCATTATTTATACCATATTTCTATGTTTCCATAATACATTGCATTCCAATCCATTTGTTTTTCAACCTACAGCAGCACCTACATCTTCAGCTCGTGTTGGAGCCTCTTCCTCCAGCTCACACACAGCTGGTTCGGCTTCCTCACAGGATCGCCATGGAAGAACCTCTGTAACTGTTGTCCAGAGACCCAGTGTTATTCCACCCACAGCTGCAAGTTCCCTGTCATCCTCACACTCCCAGGCCACAAAACAGCCATCGGTAGCACAGGCATGGGATAAAAGACGGCCATACTCGGCAAACCATCCACGAGCACAGGCTCTGAATGCTGGCATTGCAAAACTCCTGTCCCTTGAAATGCTGTCATTCAGGCTGGTGGAGACTGACAGTTTCCGTGACTTAATGTCATTGGCAGTCCCACAATACAATGTGCCCAGCCGATATTATTTCAGCAGGCAAGCCGTCCCTGGTCTGCAAAAGCATGTTGAGGGAAAAATTAAACATGCGCTACTAAACGCCGTCAGTAGCAAGGTCCACCTGACCACCGATGCGTGGACCAGTACCCATGGCCAGGGACGATACCTTTCCCTCACTGCCCATTGGGTCAATGTTGTGGAGCCGGGTACAGATCTTGCGAGTGGGCTGTACGTGTTCTGCCAACTCCAAGGATTGCAGGAATCAAGTCTGTCCACATTGACTCCTCCTCCTACTCCAGTTCCTCAGAATCATCGCTGCAGGAGCCGTCACGGTCTACCTCCACATGGACCCGTGAACGTTTACCTGATGCGACCGATATGAGCACAGCCGTGGCCAAACGTCAACAGGCCGTCCTGAAATTAATTTACATGGGGAATCGAAGCCACACAGCGCAGGAGCTCTGGAATGCCATCAAGCAGGAGAGCGACATGTGGTTTTTGCCAGCGAATCTCCAGCCAGGCTTGGTAGTGTGTGACAATGGCCGAAATCTGGTGGCAGCTCTGGGCCTTGGCAACCTCACTCACATACCATGTCTGGCACATGTGCTCAACTTGGTCATGCAGAGTTTTTTGAGGGACTATCCGGATCTTGATGCACTGCTGCACAAGGTCCGCCTAGAGTGCGCTCACTTGCGACGTTCCAGCATGGCCAGATCGCGCATTGCAGCTCTGCAACGCAGATTTCGCCTTCCTGAACATCGCATCATATGTGACGTACCCACCAGGTGGAATTCCACGTTACATATGTTGGAGCGGTTGTGTGAGCAGCAGCCAGCAGTAATGGAGTATCAGCTGCATCAGGCGCAATCAACTCGCAATTTGCGTCATTCACACTTCACCACTACTGAGTGGGCTTCTATGAAGGACATCTGCCACATTTTGCGTGCGTTTGATGAGTCAACGCGGATGGCGAGTGCAGATGATGCACTAGTCAGCCTGACTGTCCCCCTTATCTGCCTGCTTCAAAAAACACTGCAAGCAATAAGGGATGAGGTTTTGGAAGAGGTGGAGGATGAGGAGTCACAAATTCCATCACCTTCTGGACAGTCAGCGCAACGTGGTTCCTCACAAAGGGCTGGGCAGTGTTCACTTTGTGAGGAGGATGAGGAGGAGTCAATGGAGGAGGAAGACATCGCTCCAGAGGGAGGTACACAACGCTCTAGTCAGTATGTAGAGCGAGGGTGGGGTGATGCAGAGCAGTCAGAGATGACGCCTCTTGCAGGGGACAGCGTTTCTTGGCCAGTTGGGAGTCTGCAGCACATGGTTGATTTCATGCTGCAGTGCCTGAGAAACGACCGCCGCATCGCCCACATTCTCACCACGTCTGATTATTGGGTGTACACCCTCCTAGACCCTCGCTACCGGGACAACTTACAAAGCCTCATCACACCGTTGAACCGGGAGCGTAAAATGCGGGAGTACCAAGACATACTGGTGCAATCCATAATGTTCTCCATTCCAGCCGAGAGCACTGCTGCTGCTACTGCTTTACAAAGCAGCTCTGTGCGTCGAGGCAGTGGAGACAGCTCTGCAACAAGAGGGAGCACAAGCAGCGCCTCTGCACAGGGCAAGACCAGTATGTTCCAAATGTGGTGAAGTTTTGTGGCAGCGCCACCAATGTCTACACCATCCGAGACGGCTCCAGTCAGCAGGAGGCAACGTTTCCGTAAGATGGTGACAGACTACATGTCTTTCCCTCTCAGTGTACTCCCAGATGACTCTTCCCCATTCAAGTTTTGGGTCTCTAAGCTGGATACATGGCCAGAGCTTAGCCAGTATGCATTGGAGGTGCTGGCTTGCCCTGCTGCCAGTGTATTATCGGAGCGCGTCTTTAGTGCCGCAGGTGGTGTACTAACAGACCGTCGCATGCGACTATCCTCCGATAATGTAGACCGGCTTACTTTTCTGAAAATGAACAAGGCATGGATCTCGCCAGAATTTGTCTGTCCGTTTTCAGATTAAATATCTGGTTCGCAACGTTATCCATGTCTCCTGTTCCCTACACATGCACAGAAAAACCCATGTCGAACATGCTCCAAATAGGGAAGAGCCGTCACCCTGATTGTTACGCTTAAAACAGGAAATTGTGAAGTTTTCCAGGCCTAGAATGATACATTTTTATGACAAATATGGACAAATAATAATTTGTCATCACAGCGCATATCTGCACATGTCTATTATAAATGGTAACAAAAACTAAAACATAGTCTTCACTTTTTGAAATTAATGCATAAAAGTACATTTCATACTTATCAATTAATGCTTTTTAAGGAACTTTATCTGTACCTGTAAGATAATGCAGTCAATGGATGTACAAATCATAAAATCCTCCTCATCATCATCACGATTTTTATTTATGACAGACATTATAAAATACACATACTGATGCCAACTGTAACTTCACACACCATATATGAAATGGCCAGCATCTAAACCTGGTAATAATGTGCAATAATAAATTATTACATCTATAAAGTGCATCATGCATACTGACAATAGGTAGTACTAGTTATACCTGCAAGTGCTGTTGAAACAACCACAACAGATATAAATTAATAATGGTATATAGGTATCACAGTGCATAGTTACTCATGGACAATGTTGATGTAATACTGTACCTCAATAAAGTCAGCGTGAACCATTATGCTTGTTAGTCTTGTAGATTGTTAAAGAGGGAACGGACTTTTTTTGTTGGTCATAGGTGGAGTATTAGACAGTAAATGATTACTGCTGTTGTATTTTTGGCGTCCCTAGGGCGCAATAACGCTGCCTAACGTCACATTTTATAGAGTCATCTAATTGACACACGCTACCCTACCCTACGCGTGACAGTAGGAAGGTAGTGTTGACGGATAAAGCCTTGCGCAACCAGACATGCTTTTACCCTCTTCAACACTGTCCAAGCAAAAAATGCATCATTGCAGCCGCAGACTTTATTGACGTACAGTATAACATCGCCATTACCCATCAGAGGCTGTCCACTGTCTGATACAGACATAGAATATACCTTTGCTATCCGTAGCCTTTCTTTCACCTACACTTGCAGGCACACACTTAAATTGTGACAATGCATTATGTTTTTTTAAATGGTTATTTTTTATCGTACATTATTGTGTCATCACATTGATGAGTCCATGCTGGACATGTCATACATGCTGTACAAAGTAACGATTTTATTAACTTAAATAATTGAAATGTCTGTGACTGTCACATCTAAATTGCAATGATGATGATGATGAGTGACGATTACAAAATCCATTGTCTTCACTATGTTATGGTTTAACATAGCGTTCCTTAAGCATTATTCATAAATACAAAAATGGACTTTTATTCTTAAATTTACAACACTATATTTTGTAACCAATTTTTTGGGTGGTGTGTTGTTCCATTTCTTGTTGGCATGTGCATATATGCGTTTATATTTGCAGTGTCTTTATTTTTATTATTGAAGTTAGGAAACATGTGTATCTTCGTACCGTGTTAGCCATTAGATAGAAAAATATTTACACTTGAGAGTCCACAGTGGTTGATACCTTTGAATGGATAACTGAAAAGATGGTAACAAATTGCAAGCTTTCGAGGCTACTCACGTCTCTTCATCAGGCAAAGACTAAACCAAAAATGAAGCATCACATATTTCTATACACAACAGGACACAGGAATAGTGCAATAGGTAAGACAAGTAAGTGACGTGTAGCAGAACTGTCATTATCACAGAGGGATGAACATAAATATTGGAACAGTTCCTAGATAAGGATAGAAAGTTTTATTGCCCTCTGATTGGGGTCTGGTTTTGTGTTTTAATGCCCCTGGAAGGGCAGAGACGCAGATTCCTTAATTGATATAGAATGACATAAATCCATGTGATCTATTCATTCCATCACTAACAGTGTCAAAGGTCATGATGAGCTTATATTCTGAAACCTTTGTATCTTTGTCATATTTGAAGTTATATTTTAATACCATTAATTCCATATCCATCATGCTATGACCGGGCATACAAAAGTGTTTTGCCACAGGTAAATCCATTATTTTTTGTCTTATCGTGTGGCGCTGATAATTCATCCTTGTTCTCATTTTTTGGCCGGTCTACCCTCACTTGTCCCTCCCTCACTTGTCTTACCTATTCCTGTGTCCTGTTGTGTGTACAAATATGTGATTCTTCCATTTTTTTTTAGTCTTAGCCTGATGAAGAGACCTGAGTAGTCTCGAAAGCTTTGAATTTGTTACCATATTTTCAGTTAGCCATTAAACGGTATCAACCACAGAGGACTCTCAAGTATAAATATTTTTCTATTCTTGGAATTGAAATTCATCATTTTATTGTCCTAGTAAAACTTCATTTATTCTTGTTTGAAGTACATACATTTGCAATGGCCACGTAACAAGGCAATAAGTCAATATTTTGTGCCTACACCCTCCTTGACCCTGGGCTTCAACAGCGCCAGTTGCTGCTCAGAAGTGTTAGATGCACAGATGAAAACAATCGCTGATGTGTTTGTGGGGTTCAGTAACGCCTGCTGTTCCCCTGCTGTGTGTCTGGCAAAAATTACTGCTGCTAACTACAACTTCAACTTCAAACGTCTCATACTAGGCCTCTGCCTACACCCTCCTCGACCCTGGGCTTCAACAGCGCCAGTTGCTGCTCAGAAGTGTTAGATGCACAGATGAAAACAATCGCTGATGTGTTTGTGGGGTTCAGTAACGCCTGCTGTTCCCCTGCTGTGTGTCTGGCAAAAATTACTGCTGCTAACTACAACTTCAACTTCAAACGTCTCATACTAGGCCTCTGCCTACACCCTCCTTGACCCTGGGCTTCAACAGCGCCAGTTGCTGCTCAGAAGTGTTAGATGCACAGATGAAAACAATCGCTGATGTGTTTGTGGGGTTCAGTAACGCCTGCTGTTCCCCTGCTGTGTGTCTGGCAAAAATTACTGCTGCTAACTACAACTTCAACTTCAAACGTCTCATACTAGGCCTCTGCCTACACCCTCCTTGACCCTGGGCTTCAATAGCGCCAGTTGCTGCTCAGAAGTGTTAGATGCACAGATGAAAACAATCGCTGATGTGTTTGTGGGGTTCAGTAACGCCTGCTGTTCCCCTGCTGTGTGTCTGGCAAAAATTACTGCTGCTAACTACAACTTCAACTTCAAACGTCTCATACTAGGCCTCTGCCTACACCCTCCTTGACCCTGGGCTTCAACAGCGCCAGTTGCTGCTCAGAAGTGTTAGATGCACAGATGAAAACAATCGCTGATGTGTTTGTGGGTTCAGTAACGCCTGCTGTTCCCTGCTGTGTGTCTGGCAAAAATTACTGCTGCTAACTACAACTTCAACTTCAAACGTCTCATACTAGGCCTCTGCCTACACCCTCCTTGACCCTGGGCTTCAACAGCGCCAGTTGCTGCTCAGAAGTGTTAGATGCACAGATGAAAACAATCGCTGATGTGTTTGTGGGGTTCAGTAACGCCTGCTGTTCCCCTGCTGTGTGTCCGGCAAAAATTACTGCTAGCTACCTAATCATGGTGAAAAAAACCTGACATCTCAAAGTGTCTAGTGCTACACATAGATATGAGGCTACACCCTGATTTCTAAGCTGTAAACATTTGAAACGTCAACTTTCAAACCATAAAATGATTAGTCTTTGTCACAAATCTGTAACAAAATAAATGTGACATATTATTACAGATATGCACGTGTCGAAAACAAATGCAAACATAAAATCCTACTTATGCTATAGGATACTGATGGTCAACATTGTCACTCCATAGCTTAGACAAATCCAACTCACATCATGATGACTCCAATGCTGCAATGTTGGAAGTGCATAATGTGGGTTGAACTTTGACAACTGCTGCAGTGCGAAGGTTATACTTCAGTGTTCTTGCCTTTGAAATAAAAGCATACAAGTAAATATAATAATCCAATGTTGATTAAGGGACGTGATGTACACGTGTAATATTGTGCAAACAATGCATGTAGGAATAGTCCTCTTCAACATTACTTATATTTGTGTAATTTATAAAAAATACATATTTGATTAGAAAGTTAACAGCCCATATCATAAAGGTCCTTCATGTAAACATGATAATCGCTTACAAAAATCATGCATTACCTTGGTAAAGTCAATAGTGCATAGTCACAATAGCAAAATATATACCTGTAAGTGGTGCTGAAAGAACGACAACTGATAGAATACGTGAATGATATATATTTATCAGACTGAATAGCGACATCTGTACAATGTCGATATAATACTGTACCTTAACAAAACAGCTGTGTCACACCTCACACTCGTTTTTCTTGTAGCTTGTTATGTAATAGGGCACATGCGTGTATGTTTCATCATAGGTGCATGTTTACTGAGTAAAGCAGTCATGACAACGCCTTTGTGTTGTCGGTACGCTTGCGATGATGAACGATGCGCACCGTGAATGTTAGTCTGCGTCATAAGACGTACAGACGCTCCAATACCCAACGCGTCACAGCAGGAAGCCAGTCTGTGCGTCCAAACAGAGGCGCAACCATACATGCACGTAACCTTTTATAAAGCTAGATAAAAAAAAGGATGTAGTAGTAACGCACACTTTATTGAGGTACAGTATTACATCGCCATTCACCATCTGTGGCTATGCAGTCTCATCTATATATACCTTATCTATCCGTTGTCATGCTTGCAAGTCCACAGTCAGGCATAAATATCTGTTTTGACTCTGCACTATGCACTTTTTAAATATTCGTTTTGTTAATATAAATGATTGGCACATATTATCAGTATTACATGATGGAAATTTTAGATATTTTTTAAAAAATTGTAGTTATATTATTCACCAAATGTAAAGTTTTATGAATGTCAAAGAAAACTTGTAATGCTGATTATGTTTTTAAGTCAGCCATTCATTGTCTACACAATAAAAATGGTGTACATACTGTTACTTACCCATCATTAATGGATTCTGATGTGTACTTGTATGCTTTTATTTTAAACCGTATAGCAGATTATTTAACCTATTTTAATTGTGGTTTGCATTGCTTTTCAACATGTTAATGTATGCGTTTATGTTTGTAAATTTTTAATTTACATATATTTTTTTAAGTTAAATCATCATCTTATGGTACTAAAGTTTATATTTCTCTTGTTTGGAGTATAGACATTTTTAATTGACACGTAACAAGGAAAATACTTGATATAGTATTTAAACATCCTCCTTGACCCTGGGCTACAACACCGCCACTTGTAGCTCGGAAGTGCTGTTAGCACAGTCTACACTTGCTCCTGTGTTACTGGGGTTCAGTAATGTCAGCTGTTCCCCTGCTGTGTGAACGGCAAAAAGTCCTGCTGCCTCCACCCTGTTCTCTTCTCATCCCTGGGCTACAACACCGCCAGTTGTTGCTCGGAAGTGCTGTTAGCACAGTCAACACTTGCTCCTGTGTTACTGGGGTTCAGTAATGTCAGCTGTTCCCCTGCTGTGTGAACGGCAAAAAGTCCTGCTGCCTCCACCCTGTTCTCTTCTCATCCCTGGGCTACAACACCGCCAGTTGTTGCTCGGAAGTGCTGTTAGCACAGTCAACACTTGCTCCTGTGTTACTGGGGTTCAGTAATGTCAGCTGTTCCCCTGCTGTGATAACGGCAAAAAGTCCTGCTGCCTCCACCCTGTTCTCTTCTCATCCCTGGGCTACAACACTGCCAGTTGTAGCTCGGAAGTGCTGTTAGCACAGTCAACACTTGCTCCTGTGTTACTGGGTTCAGTAATGTCAGCTGTTCCCCTGCTGTGTGAACGGCAAAAAGTCCTGCTGCCTCCACCCTGTTCTCTTCTCATCCCTGGGCTACAACACCGCCAGTTGTTGCTCGGAAGTGCTGTTAGCACAGTCAACACTTGCTCCTGTGTTACTGGGGTTCAGTAATGTCAGCTGTTCCCCTGCTGTGTGAATGGCAAAAAGTCCTGCTGCCTCCACCCTGTTCTCTTCTCATCCCTGGGCTACAACACCGCCAGTTGTAGCTCGGAAGTGCTGTTAGCACAGTCTACACTTGCTCCTGTGTTACTGGGTTCAGTAATGTCAGCTGTTCCCCTGCTGTGATAACGGCAAAAAGTCCTGCTGCCTCCACCCTGTTCTCTTCTCATCCCTGGGCTACAACACTGCCAGTTGTAGCTCGGAAGTGCTGTTAGCACAGTCAACACTTGCTCCTGTGTTACTGGGTTCAGTAATGTCAGCTGTTCCCCTGCTGTGATAACGGCAAAAAGTCCTGCTGCCTCCATCCTGTTCTCTTCTCATCCCTGGGCTACAACACTGCCAGTTGTAGCTCGGAAGTGCTGTTAGCACAGTATACACTTGCTCCTGTGTTACTGGGGTTCAGTAATGTCAGCTGTTCCCCTGCTGTGATAACGGCAAAAAGTCCTGCTGCCTCCACCCTGTTCTCTCTCTCATCCCTGGGCTACAACACTGCCAGTTGTAGCTCGGAAGTGCTGTTAGCACAGTCAACACTTGCTCCTGTGTTACTGGGGTTCAGTAATGTCAGCTGTTCCCCTGCTGTGATAACGGCAAAAAGTCCTGCTGCCTCCATCCTGTTCTCTTCTCATCCCTGGGCTACAACACTGCCAGTTGTAGCTCGGAAGTGCTGTTAGCACAGTATACACTTGCTCCTGTGTTACTGGGGTTCAGTAATGTCAGCTGTTCCCCTGCTGTGATAACGGCAAAAAGTCCTGCTGCCTCCACCCTGTTCTCTTCTCATCCCTGGGCTACAACACTGCCAGTTGTAGCTCGGAAGTGCTGTTAGCACAGTCAACACTTGCTCCTGTGTTACTGGGGTTCAGTAATGTCAGCTGTTCCCCTGCTGTGATAACGGCAAAAAGTCCTGCTGCCTCCACCCTGTTCTCTTCTCATCCCTGGGCTACAACACTGCCAGTTGTAGCTCGGAAGTGCTGTTAGCACAGTATACACTTGCTCCTGTGTTACTGGGGTTCAGTAATGTCAGCTGTTCCCCTGCTGTGATAACGGCAAAAAGTCCTGCTGCCTCCACCCTGTTCTCTTCTCATCCCTGGGCTACAACACTGCCAGTTGTAGCTCGGAAGTGCTGTTAGCACAGTCTACACTTGCTCCTGTGTTACTGGGGTTCAGTAATGTCAGCTGTTCCCCTGCTGTGTGAACGGCAAAAAGTCCTGCTGCCTCCACCCTGTTCTCTTCTCATCCCTGGGCTACAACACTGCCAGTTGTAGCTCGGAAGTGCTGTTAGCACAGTCAACACTTGCTCCTGTGTTACTGGGGTTCAGTAATGTCAGCTGTTCCCCTGCTGTGTGAACGGCAAAAAGTCCTGCTGCCTCCACCCTGTTCTCTTCTCATCCCTGGGCTACAACACTGCCAGTTGTAGCTCGGAAGTGCTGTTAGCACAGTCAACACTTGCTCCTGTGTTACTGGGGTTCAGTAATGTCAGCTGTTCCCCTGCTGTGATAACGGCAAAAAGTCCTGCTGCCTCCACCCTGTTCTCTTCTCATCCCTGGGCTACAACACTGCCAGTTGTAGCTCGGAAGTGCTGTTAGCACAGTCAACACTTGCTCCTGTGTTACTGGGGTTCAGTAATGTCAGCTGTTCCCCTGCTGTGTGAACGGCAAAAAGTCCTGCTGCCTCCACCCTGTTCTCTTCTCATCCCTGGGCTACAACACTGCCAGTTGTAGCTCGGAAGTGCTGTTAGCACAGTCTACACTTGCTCCTGTGTTACTAGGGTTCAGTAATGTCAGCTGTTCCCCTGCTGTGTGAACGGCAAAAAGTCCTGCTGCCTCCACCCTGTTCTCTTCTCATCCCTGGGCTACAACACTGCCAGTTGTAGCTCGGAAGTGCTGTTAGCACAGTCAACACTTGCTCCTGTGTTACTGGGGTTCAGTAATGTCAGCTGTTCCCCTGCTGTGTGAACGGCAAAAAGTCCTGCTGCCTCCACCCTGTTCTCTTCTCATCCCTGGGCTACAACACTGCCAGTTGTAGCTCGGAAGTGCTGTTAGCACAGTCAACACTTGCTCCTGTGTTACTGGGGTTCAGTAATGTCAGCTGTTCCCCTGCTGTGATAACGGCAAAAAGTCCTGCTGCCTCCACCCTGTTCTCTTCTCATCCCTGGGCTACAACACTGCCAGTTGTAGCTCGGAAGTGCTGTTAGCACAGTCAACACTTGCTCCTGTGTTACGGGGGTTCAGTAATGTCAGCTGTTCCCCTGCTGTGTGAACGGCAAAAAGTCCTGCTGCCTCCACCCTGTTCTCTTCTCATCCCTGGGCTACAACACTGCCAGTTGTAGCTCGGAAGTGCTGTTAGCACAGTCAACACTTGCTCCTGTGTTACTGGGGTTCAGTAATGTCAGCTGTTCCCCTGCTGTGATAACGGCAAAAAGTCCTGCTGCCTCCACCATGTTCTCTTCTCATCCCTGGGCTTCAACACCGCCAGTTGTTGCTCGGAAGTGTCATTGGCACGGGTACTCACTCCTGCCCAGACTGGTTACAGCACGCCATCTGTTTCCTGTCAGTGTAAACGTCACTTAGCCTCCAATAAGTTGTCCTGTCGTGTTGCGGTCGGGTTAGCCGACTCTATGGTGCTTGGAGTTTAGGTGCTTCCTATGTGTGCTGCGGGATATGCAAATAAAGGCTGTTTCCGTTGTGACAATAGGACAATCATCCACTGTAGTACTGTGGGATTCGGTAACTGCGGCTGGCTCGCGGCCTGTCATCTTAATTTTCCATGGGTACCTTCTGCTACCCGTCCGGGTTCCAGTACCGTCAGCTGATTCTCCACAGTGCCTTTGGCCTAGGTGCCTCCATCTCGGTATCCGAGTTCCAGCAATGTCTGCTGGTCCTTGGTAGTGCTTTGGAGCACAGGTACCTCCTGCTTAGTAACCGTGTCCCAGTAACGTCAGCTGGTCCTCGGTTGTGCCATTGGCTCTTTTCCTTCTGCTGCCCCTCCGGGTTCCAGCACAGTCAGCTGGTCCTCGTTACTTCCATTGTCTCTTGCTCCATCTGATACCCGTCAGGGTTCCAGTAACGTCAGCTGGTTCTCGGAAATTAGACAACCTTAAAGACCACCCAGAAGAAGATGACGACAACAAGGACGACGAGCATGAAGCCAACCAGCCTAAACACCATCACAAAGAAGAAATAAAAGATTACCAAACAGGACTAAGAAGGTTAAGACAAACTACAAGATACAGAACAAGAGACTTAAGAACAATAAGCAGAAGATCAAAAAGCAGAAGAACATGAAGTATAAGACCAAAATGAAGAGCAAAATATATGCTCTAAATTCTAAGCAGAAGAAGACTAAGCAGTGTATGGGGGTGAGTCCGTTCCTCCTCGTGGTGCCCCTGGAAAATGCCTGCTGCTGCAGGCTAAACTGAACACGGACAAATACTGTTGTAATTTAAATCTTTTGTGACAGCAAGAACGGAAGGATGAAAAATTCATACTTTGACAGATTACAAGTACAGGATTCTCTGTCACAAATAAGAATATGATGAAGAAGATGAAGTACAATATGAATAAGAATAATAGTTTAATAAGAAGAATCTGAGTAATGTTAACAAAAAGATGAATAGCAAGAAGTTCAAGAAGAAGATAAAGAAGGTGAAGATGAAGAATAATTTGATGAAAAAGAAGATGCTGCTGAAGATTATGAAGGAGAAAGTGTGTGAAAAGTTAAGAAGGTGAAGAGCATGGAAGTTGTGAAATATACATATTTGCCAAAATAGAAAAAACGTTAACAACATTGTCAATTTCTTCGTCAATCCGAACATCTTTAAAAAAAAAAATATTTATGCTATTTTATTTGATTGGGTTAAACATCTATGCCTTTAATGTCTCCTCAACCTTCCACAATACATTGTACATTACTCTTTGTTGTTTTCCTTCATGTACAATTAACCAACAAGGCAAGAATGGTTTTTTTTTAATTCCGATATTTTGTTCCCATAGACTTACATGGGACTTCCGGTATCGGTATCGGGTATCGCCGATATTTTCATGGTATCGGCGATACCATTCCGATTCCGATACTTTTGGATATCGGAAAGTATCGCTCAACCCTATCTGAGACAGGTCTTTTAAGGACCTTGTGTCACCCACGATACGGCGCTCCAACTGTTGGCAATCACCCAGGGTTCATCCATGGTCAGCCAGTTCGCCATCCAGTTTCGGACTCTGGCCTCTGAGCTGGAGTGGCCAAAAAAAGTCCTTAAACTAGTGTACTGGAGGGGACTGGCAGACCATGTGAAGGACGCCTTGTCCACCAGGGAGATTCCAGCCACACTGGAGGAGCTCATTACCATATCTACCCGCATCGACCTCAATTTTAATGAGCGGAGGTTGGATCGTACCCAGTGTAGGCAGAGGTTTCGACTGGCGCCCACCTTCGCCAGACCTCTTGAATCTTTCGTTCAGGCGCCCGATTCCCCTGAGGCCATGGAGGTTTCTCGAGCGAGACCTAAGTCTCGGGCCGCTCGAGTACCTGTGATTTGTAATGTTTGCCAACAGTTAGGGCATTATGCTAATAAATGTCCACAGCAGTTGGGAAACGACTGCGTCTAGTAACCATTGGAGGGGTTCACTAGACACAGCAGTACACGCCTCCAAGTTGTCCTTTAAGGGGACAATCAATTTAGGCTCATCCACTATAACAGTTACGATTTGTGTGGACTCTGGAGCTGAAGGAAATTTCATGTCCTCTACCTTTGCTCTCCGCCACTCAATACCTCTGGTGATGCTCGCCAAACCAGTGACTGTTCGAGTAGTGAATGGGTCGACACTGCCTTCACAAATCACACATCAGACCATCCCTTTCACGTTATCTATGTCCCCTTCCCATCAGGAGATTATCTCACTTCTTGTCTTTCCTGAGGGAATAGACGAGATATTGCTGGGGATGCCCTGGCTCCGTTTCCATTCCCCACATATTGAGTGGATCTCTGGTAGGATATTGGGTTGGAGTGAGTCGTGTAAAGGCAGATGTATGAGGGAATGCTTTCAGGTGGCTACTACAGAGATAACCACAGATCTTACTTCCCTTCCCAAATACTATTGGGCTTATGCAGACGTGTTCTCCAAGAAGGCTGCGGAGATCCTTCCGCCTCACCGTCCCTATGACTGTCCTATTGACCTCTTGCCCAGAGCAGAACCTCCTCGGGGACGAGTCTATCCCCTTTCTCTCCCGGAGACGGAGGCTATGTCTCAATACATTCAGGAAAATCTGGCAAGAGGATTCATTAGGAAGTCAGTGTCACCTGCAGGGGCGGGGTTCTTCTTCATTCAGAAGAAGAACGGAGAATTACGTCCATGCATCAATTGCAGGGGTCTTAACGCCATTACCGTTAAGAATAAATACCCGTTGCCCCTGATTTCGGAGCTCTTTGATAGGCTACGGGGAGCAACAGTATTCACTAAATTAGATCTGCGGGGTGCTTATAACCTGATTCGCATCCGTGAGGGGGACGAATGGAAGACGGCTTTCAATACCAGAGATGGGCACTATATCTGGTGATGCCCTTCGGGCTCTGTAATGCCCCGGCCGTCTTCCAAGACTTTGTTAACGACATCTTCCGGGATATGCTTTCCACCTCAGTCGTAGTCTATCTGGATATTTTCATCTTCTCCCCAGATATTGACTCCCACCGGAAAGATGTCTACAGAGCCTTCGACCTCTTAAGGGCAAATTCTCTCTACGCAAAGTTGGATAAATGTATGTTTGAGCAGGAGTCCTACTCCTTACCCTTCCTGGGCTATATCATCTCTGCACAGGGACTGGCTATGGATCCTGCCAAACTACAGGTGGTGATGGACTGGCAAGAACCCCATTCTCTGAAAGCGGTGCAGCGCTTTATGGGGTTCATTAATTACTATTGTCAGTTTATCCCCCACTTCTCAACTATGGTAGCTCCCTTGGTAGCCCTCACCAAGAAGGGAGCAAATCCCAAATTGTGGTCAGAAGAGGTCTCCAAGGCCTTCACTTCTATTAAGTCCCATTTTGCTAGTGCTCCCATCCTACATCGCCCCGATGTTGATAAGCCGTTTATTTTGGAGGTGGATGCCTCATCCGTTGGTGATTGAGCAGTCCTCTTCCAGAAGGGTTCTCAAGGTCGGAAACATCCTTGCTTCTTCTTTTCCAAGACCTTCACACTAGCGGAGAGGAATTATTCCATCTGGGACAGGGAGTTGCTAGCAATGAAGTTGGCCTTCTCTGAGAGGAGACATCTGTTGGAGGGGGCTCGCTTTCCCTTCCAAGTTTCCACTGATCACAAAAATCTGGTGTATTTACAAACTGCCCAGTGGCTAAATTCCCGTCAGGCTAGATGGTCCTTATTTTTCTCCAGCTTACACTTCACACTCCATTTTCTTTCAGGAGAGAAGAATATCCGGGCTGACGCTCTCTCTCACTCCGTCGTGTCTTCCGAGGAGGAGGAGGGGAGCAGCGGCTTATTGTCCCCTCTAAGAGCCTGAGAACGGTGGCTCCGGTGTCACTAGAGTCTGTGCCTTCCGGCAAGACTTTTGTATCATCTAGTTTGCGACCGGAGGTTCTCTCTTGGGCCCATTCGTCCAGAGTAGGTGGACATTTTGGGAAAAAAAGGACTGGTGGCCGCATATGGTCCGGGACGTTAGAGACTATATTCGGGCATGAGTCTCCTGCGCCAAAAATAAGTCCCCTCGTCAATGGCCAGCTGGGTTACTTTATTCATTGCCGGTGGCAGACAGGCCCTGGGAGATGGTTGGGATGGACTTTGTGGTAGGCCTACCCAAGTCTCGTGGTTGCACCATCATATGGGTTATCACCGACCACTTCTCTAAAATGGTGCACTTGGTACCGCTACCTCGGTTACCTTCTACAGCAGGAAATTTGGAAATTAGTAATATAAAATCAAATCAACATATAACAATGAATGAATTATATCAAATTATGCATCAAAATTCCTCAAAAAAAGGATGGCAGACCATCCGGTAAGATAAGAAGAAACCAAAGGGTATGGTGTGGTGAAGCGCCCCAGCAGTATTGAAAGGCAAGAAGAAATACTGACAAGCATATAAGTGTGCACCAACAATTTTTATTAATATACAAATAGCACAGTACAAGTTAAAATCAAAATTGTATATAATTTTAATGTTAGTAAAATAAAAGAGAAACCCAAAATATAAATGTGCTGATAAAATTAAATAATGGACTGCTCAAAATATGACCAGGTAAAAAATATATAAACAACCGCCAATGCAGTCACCCAGGCAAAATAATAATATATATAAAAAATATATGTAAACCTAATAGTGCACCACTGTGACCTAATATTAGTGTAACATAGAATAATCTTATGCAAACAAAAATCAAGCAAATCAACCAGGTGCTGAGAACATGTGCCAATTAAAACGTGTCCTTAGAAACCAAGAATAAAATAGGCAGTCCTGGATTTAAACATATACATGCGGCGCCAAAAGGCTAAATTACCTGGGAGCAGTGAACCAGCACAGGGGATCTCAAGAGACGCGCCCCGACGCGCGTTTCGGTATTAAACCTTCGTCAGGGAAGGTTTAATACCGAAACGCGCGTCGGGGCGCGTCTCTTGAGATCCCCTGTGCTGGTTCACTGCTCCCAGGTAATTTAGCCTTTTGGCGCCGCATGTATATGTTTAAATCCAGGACTGCCTATTTTATTCTTGGTTTCTAAGGACACGTTTTAATTGGCACATGTTCTCAGCACCTGGTTGATTTGCTTGATTTTTGTTTGCATAAGATTATTCTATGTTACACTAATATTAGGTCACAGTGGTGCACTATTAGGTTTACATATATTTTATATATATATTATTATTTTGCCTTGGTGACTGCATTGGCGGTTGTTCATATATTTTTTACCTGGTCATATTTTGAGCAGTCCATTATTTAATTTTATCAGCACATTTATATTTTGGGTTTCTCTTTTATTTTACTAACATTAAAATTATATACAATTTTGATTTTAACTTGTACTGTGCTATTTGTATATTAATAAAAATTGTTGGTGCACACTTATATGCTTGTCAGTATTTCTTCTTGCCTTTCAATACTGCTGGGGCGCTTCACCACACCATACCCTTTGGTTTCTTCTTCTCGGTTACCTTCTGCACGGGCCTTGGTGGCACTGTTTATTAGACACATCTTCCGCTTACACGGTATGCCAGACAAAATTGTCAGTGACCGGGTTCCCCAATTTGCGTCTCGGTTCTGGAGAGAGCTTTGTCGCCTTCTCAGTATTGAATTAAATCTCTCTTCTGCCTATCATCCCGAGACAAATGGGTTGGTAGAGAGGACCAACCAGACCTTGGTCACATATCTGCGTCATTTTGTTTCAGCCAGGCAGGATGACTGGGCATCCTTGCTACCTTGGGCAGAGTTTCCATTAAACGCCATGGCTGATTCCACTGGACAAACTCCGTTCCTCCTTAATTACCGTCAGCATCCGCAGGTTCCTGTACATATGCCTGTGTCTTCCACCGACTCCAGGGTGGCAGACTGGGCTGTGGAGGCATGGGACATTTGGGACCACACTCAGGATTCCATTCTGGCCTCCAAGGAGAGGATGAGGTCTACCGCCGACGCACATCGGCGCCCTGCTCCGACTTTTGCCCCTGGAGACTTAGTGTGGCTCTCCGCAAGTAACATCAGGCTGCGAGTAAAGCCCACTAAGTTTGCACCTGGTTTCTTGGGTCCCTTCAAGGTCCTCGAACAGGTCTATCCTGTGGTCTATCGTCTAGACCTTCTGCCACGCCTGGGTATCACAGACACATTCCATGTCTCCCTCCTGAAACCTGTATACTTGTCCCGCTTTTCCGAGTAATCTGCCGGGACATCGCGTTCGTCTACGGACGACTATAAGGTGAATGCTATTTTGGGGTGCAAGGTGGTACGTGGCAAAAAGTTTTATTTGGTGGATTGGAGGGGTTATGGGGCTGAGGATAGGTCATGGGAGCCTGCTGAGCGTATTCAGGCTCCGCAGATCATTGCTGCCTTCGAGCGTAGCGAGGCCCAAGGAAGGGGGTCCCTAGGTGTTATGATCTGCTACAAGCACTAAGGAAAGATGGGAATTCTGTCCCTACAATAGAACTAAGCTGGATCCCTACGATGTAACGGGGAACCTGATCCTGCGACCAGATCCGCTAAAGTCCTCAGCTAGTCTGAACGAAGACCTATAGTTGCGAGGGAGGAATCCCTACAAGATCTAGGGACTGGGAGAAAAGGTGGACACCTCCTAACAGAAATTGTAGCAGGGAAAATTAAACAGAAAACAAATTACTTAGAGATCCTAAGATCAAGCAAAACTGACTGAGTAAGGCACCTAAGCACCCGGCTAGCTTAAGAGTAGATAATACAATGAAGTCCAGCAAAGCCAGAAGGGCGGAGCCAGACTAAATAGGGAAAAAAGGTCATGTGACCAGCAAACTGAAACAAAACCTAACAAGAGGGTTCTAACAGTACCCTCCCTTCTAAGAGGATCCTCCGGATCCCCTAGGCCTTAGGCCTATCCGGAAACCTCTTGTGAAACGCTCTGACAAGTCTAGACGCAGAAACATCATCCGCCCTCACCCACGAGTTATCCTTGGGTCCATAACCCTTCCAAGCGACGAGGTACTGCAAACTCCCTCTATACCGTCTAGTATTTAGGATGCGGGAAATCTCATATTGCCCGTCCTCCACCACCAGGGGAACAGTGGCCGAGACGTCTCCATCTGAGACCTCAACTTTTTTCAAGAGAGAAACATGAAACACCGGATTAATCTTCCAGGAGGTAGGAAGCTCCAACTTAACAGCAGACTGGTTAATAACCTGAAGCACCTTAAAGGGCCCTACAAACTTGGGACCCAATTTCTTAGACGGAATCCTCAAGCGCAGATTCTTAGAGGACAACCAAACCATGTCACCAATAGTAAACAAAACCTCTTGTCGTTTTCTATCAAAATACACTTTGGATCTTTTGTTAGCCTCCTGAAGATTATCACGCACATCAGTCCAAACTCTCTCCAAAACACCAGAAAAATTCTCCTCTTCAGGTACAGCCGATCCCAACTTGGAAAATGACCCAAACGACGGATGTCTCCCAGTACAACAAAAAAAAGGCGAACAACCAGCAGAAGCGGATGTATGGTTGTTAAGAGCAAACTCAGCAAGTGGCAGAAACTCAGACCACCCCTCTTGATTGTCTGCCACAAAAAAACGCAAGAACTGCTCAACATCCTGGTTTTTCCTTTCTGTCTGGCCATTAGACTCAGGATGATATCTGGATGAAAACGACAAATGAACTCCCAACCTGTCACAAAAGGCGTGCCAAAAACGAGCCACAAACTGAGGTCCCCTATCAGAAACAATGTCAGTAGGAACGCCATGTAGTCTGACAATTTCCTTGACAAAGGCCTTAGCGAGAGTCTTAGCGCAGGGCAGTTTGATGAAAGGAACCAAGTGACACATCTTGCTAAAACGGTCCACGACCACCCAGATGACAGTGAAACCCTCAGAGGGGGAAGGTCAGTAATAAAGTCCATAGCCAAATGTGTCCAAGGTGCACTAGGGACCTACAGAGGGCAAAGCAACCCCGCAGCAGGAGTATGAGAAGACTTAGATCTAGCACACACCATGCATTGACGCACCCACTTAATGACTTCCTTCTGCCATCCAGGCCACCAAAAGCTGCGACCCACAAGTCTCTTGGTCTCAGAGATTCCAGGATGACCTGCCAACCGAGAGTCATGACATTCAACAAACAAATCTCTCCTCAGGGTACCAGACACAAACAACCTCCCATGCGGCGTGTTAGATGGGGCATTCTCCTGTGCTTTAAGAATCTCATCTTCCAACACAGAGTCCAAAACAGCAATAACAACCCCCTCTTGCAAAATGTTTTCCTCCTCCTCAGTACCCACCATAGGAGAAAAGCTGCGAGACAAAGCATCAGCTTTAACATTTTTAGTACCTGGGATGTAAGTAACGGTAAAATTAAACCGCGAGAAAAACAGTGCCCACCTAGCCTGACGGGCATTCAAGCGTTTGGCAGCATCAAGGTAGACCAGATTTTTATGATCGGTGAAGACTTGAACGGGAAATTCCGCTCCCTCCAAAAAATGACGCCAGTGTTCAAATGCGAGTTTAATTGCCAACAATTCCCGATTACCGATATCATAATTTAGTTCAGACTCAGAAAATTTCTTTGAAAAAAAAGCACAGGGATGTACTCCATCCGTCTTTTCCTGAGACAACACCGCGCCAACCCCCACAGAAGAAGCATCAACCTCAACCAAAAATGGTTTAGTCACATCAGGCTGCGTAAGGATGGGAGCAGAGCTGAACTTCTCCTTTAGCAACACAAAAGCCTCAATGGCCTCAGTAGTCCACTGAACCGCATCAGCACCTTTCCTGGTGAAATCGGTCAGAGGTTTGGCAATCACAGAAAAATTTTAATGAATTTTCTATAATAATTGGCGAACCCCAAAAACCTCTGTATTGATTTCACACCAATAGGTCTAGGTCAATCCTGCACAGCTTGCACTTTCACCGGATCCATCTCAAAACCTTCGCTGGAGATAATGTAGTCCAAAAAACGAAGTCTCTGTACAGCGAACTCACATTTTTCTAGCTTGGCAAAAAGTGAATTATCACTCAGTAACTGTAATACTTCACGCACACTCCTCCAATGAGTCTCCAAATCCGGTGAATAAATCAAAATGTCATCCAAATACACAACCACACTTCTGCCGATCAAAGGTCTAAGGATGTCATTAATAAGATTCTGAAAAAATGCTGGAGCACTGGAAAGCCCAAAAGGCATAACCAGATTCTCAAAATGACCCAGTGGAGTGTTAAACGCAGTCTTCCATTCGTCACCCTCCTTCATGCGCAACAAATTGTATGCCCCTCGAAGATCAACTTTCGAGAACCACTTGGCCCCCACTAACTGGTTAAACAAATCAGGAATCAATGGCAGTGGGTAAGGATTGCGTACAGTAATCTTATTAATCTCACGAAAGTCTAGACAAGGCCGTAAACCACCGTCCTTTTTTTTAACAAAAAAAAATCCAACCGCCACAGGAGACTTAGAAGGCCTAATGTGACCGGCGGCCAAGCTTGTCTGTATGTATTCCTCCAAAGCCTTTCTCTCAGGAATAGTCAAATTAAATAAACTACTTTTAGGAAGAGTCGCTCCAGGGACAAATTCAATTGCACAATCATAATCTCTATGAGGAGGCAATACCTGCGATTCCTTATCAGAAAAAATTTTCCAAAAATCCTGAATAGGTACAGGTAACTCCCCCTTAACTACAGCAGCAATACGCCCGTTACAACACTTGTCATAATAATTAGGACTCCAGGACTTAATTTCATTGGTAGACCAATCCAGTACCGGATTGTGCAATTTTAACCAAGGTAACCCCAAAATCACCGGTGAGGGCAAATTATTCAAAACTACCAAATCCAAATTCTCTTGATGAACACCATTAATAGTAAGAGGAAATTCACAGATATGGTGAGTAACATTTTTCAAGGGAGAGCCATCCACAGAAACTACATTAATAGGGGAAGACAGAAGTTTGGGTTTTAATTTTAGTTTTACCAAAAATTTCCCATCAATCACATTGAGAGTTGAACCACAATCCACAAATACCCGAAACGCTATTAATTCCTCCTCAACAGCAGTGGTAGCAGAAAGAAAGACACCTTTGTTGTTTAAACAAGCTATACGGGCGAAACTGACCTCATTTTTTTTTTCTCTTTATTCATTCGAAGTGCACAGTTCTTAATAAAATGCTCAGACTTGCCACAATAGAAACACAAACCTTCAGCAAATCTACGGTCTTTTTCCCGAGAGTGAGGTGCCATTGCTCCAATTTCCATCGGCTCTCCAATGTCAGTACAGTCCCTCTCCAGACTTGGAGCTGACAAGGCAGATTTACTCTCATTAACCCTTGCACGCAGTCTCCTATCCACCCGTATGGCTAATTGCATAGCCTCTTGCAAGTTATCAGGTATAGGATAAGCAATCAGCAAATCTTTAACCCTTTCACTTAACCCTGCAAGAAATAAACTTTTCAAAGCTGAATCGTTCCACCCCACCTGAATGGACCACCTTCGGAAGTGAGTACAATATTTTTCCACATTACCTGATCCCTGTCTCAAACGTCTCAACTCTGTCTCAGCTGATGAAACACGATCAGGATCGTCATACAATAACCCCAAAGCAGAAAAAAAAGTATCCACTGATCTAAAGCATGGATCACTAGGCTGCAGAGAAAAGGCCCAGTCCTGAGGTTCTTTGCGCAAAAGTGACATTATGAACCCTATGCGCTGTGATTCATCACCAGAGGATCTGGGTCTCAAACGGAAATACAACAAGCAAGCATTTTTAAAAGAAAAAAAATCTTGTTGTTCATCAAAAAATAAATCAGGCAAACGTACTTTTGGCTCCACGAAATGTGCTCCAGAACAACTACTCACGTGTTGCTGGATCTCAGCCACCTCCAGAGAGAGTCCCTGCAGGCGTTGAGCCAAATCCTGAACCGACACCATGATGGAAACAGAAAATCTTTCCTTAGAGATTTTTTTTTTCTTGGCTGGACTTACTGTTATGATCTGCTACAAGCACTAAGGAAAGATGGGAATTCTGTCCCTACAACAGAACTAAGCTGGATCCCTACGATGTAACGGGGAACCTGATCCTGCGACCAGACCCGCTAAAGTCCTCAGCTAGTCTGAACGAAGACCTATAGTTGCGAGGGAGGAATCCCTACACTACAAGATCTAGGGACTGGGAGAAAAGGTGGACACCTCCTAACAGAAATTGTAGCAGGGAAAATTAAACAGAAAACAAATTACTTAGAGATCCTAAGATCATGCAAAACTGACTGAGTAAGGCACCTAAGCACCCGGCTAGCTTAAGAGTAGATAATACAATGAAGTCCAGCAAAGCCAGAAGGGCGGAGCCAGACTAAATAGGGAAAAAAGGTCATGTGACCAGCAAACTGAAACAAAACCTAACAAGAGGGTTCTAACACTAGGTGGGGGTAATGTTAGAGGTTGAGTTCCCGCTTCTGCACAGGGGGAATCTCGAACCATTCCCACTGCGGTTCCCCATCTGTCTCCGGCCGCAGTGGAGCCTCCCCAGCAGAGACGTCAGTCCCAGCGTCTTGCGCAGCCTAGTACTGTGCAGAGGTTTACTGCTGCCTCTCCAGGTTCTGCTATTGTAGCCAGTACTGGTCAGCGGCGAGCAGACGTCTTTGGGACTAAGTCCTGCATTTCCCCTTCTGAGCATGCCCAGGGTAAGATCTCTCATTGGAGATCAGGGGTCACATGCTCAGGTACTGCAGCAGCTTCTATTGGTCAGCTAGGAAGTCCTGAAAACTGCTTGTGTCCTGAAACAGTTTCTCATTGATCCTTTTCTGGAAGGTCTTGTAGTTGCTGCTATAAAAGGGTGGCATGGCCGCTCGGCCATGCGCTAGTATCAATTGTGGTATGTGCTTTGCGCCAGTGTGATCATGCATGCATGTGGTTTGGGCTCGGCTGAAATCAGCCTCTAGAATACCGGCTACTCCGGAGAGGCGTTGCTTGTTTGCGTTGCTGACTGCATGACTATGGACAACCATCCTCACAGCAGTTATCTCTGTACTCCTGTGGTGTTAACAGGACACAGTCTCTATCTCAGCATCTATGTCAGCGACTCTGGTGTAACAGAGTTCGCTCATACCGCCATATAGTGCCACAGCGTCTATGTTTGCGACTCTGTGAAGTAACAGAGCTCGCTTATACCGCCGTATCCTGTCATCATTACTAGCAGCAGGCTCTGCCTGCACGGTGGACCTTGGGCTGCTAACGCACCCATTATTTTTAATTATTTGGCTATGGCTATTATCAAATCCTTCCCGGCATTCTTCAAAATAAGCTTTCTGTCCGAGGGCTCGCTTTGACCAGCTTTTTCAGGAGCCCCCAGTTGCAATGCACTCTCTCAGACATCTTGTTGGCAGGCCGCGCAAGGTGTGAAAGACCTGGTACGTGAAAAAACTCACTTTTTATGGCGTGTTTTTTCTTTTTGAACATACACGGCCGGTAAAGCTGGTGGAAACAAGCCCGTACGCAATCGTAGCTCCTAAAGGGTATCACCTCGTAAATCGAGGAGCAAATACCCGAAAGGAACCCAAGTCGCATCCTCAAAAGCTTCTAAGAAGAATCGTGTGTTACTGGGATACATCTGCTTAGCCAGAGTCATAATCTACAATTTATCACGAGGATTGTTAAAAAGAACCATGTACTTGGTGTTCAAACTAATCGTTCTACTGTTTTTACCCTGTATGAATACATTCTGCACTAAATAAAATATACTCCGGTTTCGGTAATGTACGTACTTTGTGAATGCTTTTTCTATCTCGCTATTTCCGGAAGCGCTATCCATCAGGGCATCAACAATAGCCAAATTTACCTTGTCAGGCGTGAACAGGACATCGTCCGTAAATGATTCAGGGAGCCCTTCGACAAATTTGATGTTATGAAACGAATTAAGCATTTCATCGTACATTTTTGCCAGCATGTGTAAAAATAGACAATGTTCTCAGGAGTGTGAGTTAATAACGATGATGATCGATCCAGCAGTTGTTTTACAAAAAAGCTTTTCCCTGAATTAGAGGGCCCGGCTAATATGCAACTTAGAGGGTGTTTAAGCCGTGTGTCCATGATGCTGTAGAACACGAAAGAGTTAGGGTTGTCTCAGGAATTCGGCTACTGTTTCATGAGAGTGTGAAACCAGCGCTTCTTGAGGAGTTCATAATCTCGCATTTCCCGAGCGTTGGCGGCGGCACGAGGTTCCCTTTTCGCAGAGCCTGTGACAGGGAATAATGGAGCGTCAGCGTTAGAAAAACATCTTAATAACCGAAAGGCAGCATTGTAAAATCGACAAACAGACGTCTTTTTGTATAAACACATCTTTGTCTCTTGCGGAGAGGCCTTGTGTTAATCGCCCAATGTTTTTTAATCCTTACAATGCCGCTCTGTTCTACGCAGATTGTTTTTTGAGTTTAGGGGTCCGAGTTGCAAGGGTAATTCAGAACCATGTCTCTAAAGCTGTCGTAATTAACGACTCAATAATTAGCGTTATTCAGCGTAATACCCTTAACTTTTCGTCGCTCAAGCGATACGCGTATGTTTTGGGACCGGCGGATACAAACTCTGTGATGTGAGTGTCATGTGGTACTTCGTTGGTAAGTTCCCCCAAACATACCCCAAGGGCTGGCATCCACTCGCCAGGCAGCTGCACGAAAATGAGTCTGTTATGTTTCGTAGCTGAGGAGAAACAGCAAAAAATAGCCAAAGTAGCAATACACCAGAGAGGCTGGAAACTACTGGGATGCAGAACCCTAAACTAACCGCAAAACTAGAAGTAGCCGTGGAGCGTACCTACGGTGATCCTAGACACCTCGTCACAGCCGGAGAGATAGCTACACCTAAAGACAGAAAGATGAAAGCTAACTGCCCCATAGCAGAACCCCCAAAGAAACAAGAAGCCCCCAAACATGTAATGGCGGTTAGACAAGAAGAAAATACGAACACAGACAGAAAATAGCATAAGCAAGCGCTGGTGCCAAACACTGTCTAGATAGAAAAGTATAAGAAAGAATTCTGTTTGCAACCCAAAAATCCCTGACAAAAATATCAACACTTCTGATTAACAAAAAACCTGAGATCACACGATCTCCGCCACCTAAATCAGATCTCTGGTGTAACACACAGCAATTCAGCTAATAAAAAGTGACACAGGAACAGAGCCAAAGTGCAAACACAAACTGAGCACAAATGCAGCGCCAGGCCCCAAAAGGGGACAAGGCTGAAGTCCAATGCAAGGCAGTAAACCAGAAAGGAAAATCCAACCAGAGGAAAAAAAAACAGCAAGTCACTTATCTGAATGATAGCAGAAATGCAAGCTGAGATCCAACCAAGACCTGGAAGAACAAGCAACAACCGGAGGGAGCTCCAGCTCCGAAGTCGCCTCCAATGTGTTCACAACAGTACCCCCCCCCTTGAGGAAGGGTCACCGAACCCTCACCTGCGCAACTAGGCCGATCAGGATGAGCTCGATGATAGGCACGGATCAGACTCCTAGCATGGATGTCTGAAGCAACACCCAAGAATTGTCCTCCTGACCATAACCTCTCCACTTAACCAAATACTGGAGTATCCGTCTAGCAAAACGCGAATCCAATATTTTCTCAACCACATATTCCAAATTGCCCTCAACCAAAACAGGGTCGGGAGGCGCAGCCATAGGAACCACTGGCTCGACAAACCTCTTCAATAAGGACTTGTGGAACACGTTATGGATCTTAAATGTCCCTGGAAGAAGCAAACGGGAGGAAACCGGATTAAGAATTTCCATGATCTTATAAGGTCCAATGAACCTTGGCTTAAATTTTGGAGACACAACCTTCATAGGGATATTTCTTGAGGACAACCAAACCAAGTCCCCCACTTTAAAACGAGGACCATCAGTCCTATGCCGGTTGGCAAACCGCTGGGTCTTCTCTTGAGAGAGAGACAACCTCTCCACTACCTGGTCCCAAATCTGCTGCATTCGCTCCACAATAGAGTCAACCCCTGGACAGACAGAAGCCTCCGCCTGTCCTGAAGAAAATCGAGGGTGAAACCCAGAATTGCAGAAAAATGGAGACATCAAGGTGGCAGAGCTAGCCCTATTATTAAGAGCAAACTCAGCCAAAGGCAAAAAAGAGACCTGGTCATCTTGATCAGCAGACACAAAACATCTCAAATAAGTCTCCAAGGTCTGTTTTGTTCTCTCGGTTTGTCCATTGGTCTGAGGGTGAAATGCAGAGAAGAAAGATAACTGAACACCAAGTTTAGAACAAAATGTCCTCCAAAATCTGGAAACAAACTGGACTCCTCTGTCAGACACAATGTTCTCCGGAATGCCGTGTAACCGAACCACGTGCTGAAAGAACAAAGGCACCAATTCGGAGGAGGAAGGCAACTTAGGTAATGGCACAAGATGTATCATCTTGGAAAACCTATCACAGATTACACAGATAACGATCATTCTCTGAGACAGGGAGGTCGGAAATAAAATCCAAAGAGATATGGGTCCATGACCTCTTGGGCACAGGTAATGGCATTAACAAATCACTAGAGCGAGAGCAAGGTTTGGAACGAGAGCAAGTCCCACAGGACTGCACAAAGTCCCTGACGTCACAAGACAAAGTAGGCCACCAACAGGACCGACCTACCAAGTCTTTGGTACCAAAAATACCGGGATGACCAGCCAACGCGGAACAATGAATCTCAGACATCACACTCTTCTTCCACTGGTCTGGGACAAACAATTTCCCAACAGGGCAGCGTTCAGGTTTATCCTCCTGACACCCCTCCAGAGCCAGTCTTAAATTGGGCGAGATGGCAGAAAGAACTACACCCTCTTTCAGAATAACAGCAGGATCAGTTAACTCAGGAGAATCCGCAAAGAAACTCCTCGAGAGGGCATCCGCCTTAACATTCTTAGTGCACGGAAGAAAAAAACACACAAATTAAAACGTGTGAAAAACAAGGCCCACCTGGCCTGTCTAGGATTAAGTCGCTTGGTTGATTCCAGATAAACCAGGTTCTTATGGTCCGTGAGGACCACCACCTGATGTTTGGCTCCTTCCATCCAATGTCTCCACTCATCAAAGGCCCACTTCATGGCCAATAACTCCCAATTACCCACGTCATAATTACGTTCAGTTGGAGAAAATTTTCGAGAGAAGAAGGCACAAGGGTTACTCTTAGAGGTCTCCGGATCCCTTTGGGACAAAACGGCACCTGCCCCAATCTCAGAAGCATCAACCTCCACCTGAAACGGTAGAGAAACATCAGGCTGCCGTAGAACAGGAGCAGAAATGAATCTCTGCTTAAGTTCCTGAAACGCAGAAACTGCCTCAGGAGACATAGAATCATTGAGACCAGAGGGAGCAGGAAATCCCACCATAACGTCCTTTACATTCTCTGACAGACCCTTCCGAAAAAGGGCTGCCAAAGCATCATCATTCCATTTGGTCAGGACTGCCCACTTTTGGAAATTCTGACAGTACAGCTCAGCGGCTTTATGACCCTGATTTAATGACAACAAGGTCTTTTCAGCTTGATCAGTGACATTAGGTTCATCGTACAATAACCACAGAGCCTGAAAAAATACATCAACATCATTCAAAACAGGATCCCCAGGTGTCAGGGAAAAAGCCCAATCCTGAGGGTCGCCGCGCAGCAAAGAGATGATAATTTGAAGCCGCTGTGCTGCGTTCCCTGAGGACTTAGGCTTCAAGGCAAAAAACAACTTGCAGTTATTTTTAAAATTCAGAAATTTAGACCGATCCCCCAAGAATAAATCTGGCATGGGGATCCTAGGTTCCACAACAGGCAAGCCAGCAAGATAGGCAGTAATATTCTGAACCTCAGCGGCAAGCCGCTCCACATGGCCAGACAACTGCGTAAACTCCATTGAGGACAAAGAAAAATTCCTCCTCAGCACCCAGAGAAAAAGAGGGAAAAAATGCAACAAACAGAAGAAAAAATTTTTCTGACAACTCCTTTTTTTTTTTTTCCTTTTTACTATTTTTCCCTTCTGTTGAGTACCATAGAATTTTCTGTTTGGCCAGTAATACTGTTATGTTTCGGTAGCTGAGGAGACATAGCAAAAAATAGCCAAAGTAGCAATACACCAGAGAGACTGGAAACTACTGGGTTGCAGAACCCTAAACTAACTGCAAAACTAGAAGTAACCGTGGAGCGTACCTACGGTGATCCTAGACGCCTCGTCACAGCCGGAGAGATAGCTACACCTAATGACAGAAAGATGAAAGCTAACTGCTCCGTAGCAGAACCCCTAAAGAAACAAGAAGCCCCCAAACATGTAATGGCGGTTAGACAAGAAGAAAATACGAACACAGACAGAAAATAGCATAAGCAAACGCTGGGGCCAAACACTGTCTAGATAGAAAAGTATAAGAAAGAATTCTGTCTGCAACCCAAAAAACCCTGACAAAAATACCAACACTTCTGATTAACAAAAATCCTGAGATCACACCTAAATCAGATCTCTGGTGTAACACACAGCAATTCAGCTAATAAAAACACAGGAACAGAGCAAAAGTGCAAACACAAACTGAGTACAAATGCAGCGCCAGGCCCCAAAAGGGGACCAGGCTGAAGTCCACTGCAAGGCAGCAAACCAGCAAGGAAAATCCAACCAGAGGAAAAAAAACAGCAAGTCACTTATCTGAATGATAGCAGGAATGCAAGCTGAGATCCAACCAAGACCTGGAAGAACAAGCAACCACTGGAGGGAGCCCCAGCTCCGAAGTCGCCTCCAACGTGTTCACAACATGATTCTGTATTGTGGTAGAGGCATTGTTCCTGCAACCGATCCAAAAGAGCATACAGCTCTAATTGCGTGTAGGTGGTGGTGAAGCACACAATAAAAACATTTGTGTTTCAATTGATCGAGTGGTGGTCTTTTGTGTAGCGCCAATTAGTGGTTGATGAGTCATTGTCGATAAAGTTTAACTCCGAAACATCGTAGTACGGGAGAAAGGCGTACTCAAACAATTCATCGGGGTCTGTTACCATGCTCGTGCACGGTAAATTTGCAAGCTGCGCAAATTTACCCCAGAGAGAGTTTAAAAAGAGTTTGGCGATTTGTCTTTGGGCGAGGTTGAGCTCTATATTGTCGGGATCTAATTTAACACCCTCTTTCTCATAATATGCATCTACGTACGCCTTTTTCGCCTCGTCACTAACACATTAGCTCGGATAGCCGCTAGCCTCCTGTTTGAGTTTAAGATGCGTTTTAAGGTAGCTCGCAAACAGTGTGTCATGTACCTCGGGAAAATGCCAGATTTCATAAATCTGCGCGATTCTATACCCCTTTTCCAGAGCGACTTCCAGTTCGACAATGCACCAAGTTCCGGTCAGGGCCCTCTCATCTTGGCTGTGACGGCACTCAGACATCTGCGAATGGAGCGTGCATGTGTAGCATAGGTGAAAAACAAGTTTTTTGTTCATTTTAATGGGCAGGACTGGAAAAAACAAACCTCTGGACGGGTACAGCTTCACTTTTGCTAAGCCGAAGTAGTTTTTCAGGGACCCAAAATTATCATAAACAATTTTCGGATGCCCTACGGGATATGGTTTTGTCTTGTTGACGTAGGGGTAAAGGCTGGTGAAATCAAAATAGTGTATAGTCTTGCCGGGTTCTGGCTTGTGGTGAAGTTTGACAGCGCTAATGCGGCCGTCATACAGAGCGTCCAGCGGTTCAGGGAATTACATCTCGGCTAGATACGATTGAACGGCTGTTTCTTTTGTAACCATCTCCACCCACTTGTGTTCCCAAACCACACGTATGTCAAAACCCATCCCCTGCAGATAGCGCTTTTTAGCTAGAGAACTGCGATACAGCTGACTATACGTCCATTTGTCAATTTGTTTGTGTCATTTTCGTTGTAGCACATGGGGCACCCATGGTAAAAAACACCCCTGAAATTCAAAAGCGGTGTGGTGTGGCGACCCGCGATACACGCATAGCCATCTAAGAAGTAGGTACCCACCCGTTTATCACCGCCACGCAGAGTGTGTTGCATTTCGATGCTCTCCGAATGTGCTATATACATAAACCACTGGATGGCAGGGGTGGATTAGCGTTTTTGGGTTTTGTGTTAATTATCGCTGGGTATAATGGCTATTGTGTTTTTGGGGAGAAATTTAAATCTGTACATGGCCATGCATACAGAAGCCAGCATGAATAATTGGAATGGGTCGATGCGTGTGATCTTTACAACCTCTTTCTCGGCGCGTTTGCAATATGACATAGTTTTTTTGGTCGTCATTTCCATAACCCACTCTCTGTACAGATAGCAGGCTTTACGCAGAGCCTCAAGATCTTGCTTACAGTAAGCTTTCAACTGTGTTAAAATCAAAAATACAATTTTTCTGCGTCTCGTACCAGGTCATAAACTTCTTTCTTTCCGCTGGCATCATGAATTCAATTCTGTATTGGTGCACATCGGGTATCGCACCGACATAATTCTAGTTCTTAATCTCAACCGTATTGAAAAAATGCGGGAAATGATCTTTCAAACCTTCAAATCCCATGGCTTGTGGAGTTTACTGAGCTTCATGGGAATAAAATTTAAAGAATCGATGAAATGAATGCCCAGGTCAATCAGCGTTACGCACATCAATTTACCGTCCTGCATGATCATTCGAACACGCAGCTTCTCACGAATCAGTTCTCTCACGACAAAGTAACAGTCGTAACGACCCACGCTGTGAGCGATAAACCTGTACTTTGAAATGTCCGTCGTGGCAAAATAGCGTACAAAATCACAAACGCATGACTCGCCCCCAAACTCCCAAGAAGCGACACCCTCTAAATCCGTAACGTAAATATAATTAGGCATGTGATTCCCCATCTCCTGCATGCCCTCAAAATTGTAAAAAATGTACGCGTCGGTCTCGTCCTCAACGCGGTAGCGGCGTATGTAGCACTGATGCTCGTCAAACTTGTCAACGTATGAGTGACACTTACTACAGCGCAATCCGCGGCATTCGTGTTCGTCCTCTCCTCTCTGCATCTAACGGTAACATTTGTCACAAAACCATTTCAATTTGCAAAAGGACGAATCACCCCGCTCTAGCGCTCTACGCAATCTCAGCACTCGTGCGATCGGAAGTAGATTCTGCAGCAGCCGCAACGACCGTGCTCAGCCACAATATCGGAGCAGTCGGCTCTCTGACAGGCTGGACAGAAATACTGACAGGAATGCCTGTTTTTATGATGGTATACACTCCCACATTTACTACAGAAATATCTGGCGCCAATAAAAGCCTTCACATCTTTTATCCCATAACAATGGCTGTCGTGATGCAGGAGATAAAAAACTTTACCCGAAGTCTCTTTAACGGTGTGAAAATAATGCCAGTCTCCACGACTATGGTACAACACCATAACAACAACATCCAGGTGTTTCTCAAATGCCTCAATATCGCTAAAACTCACCATCTGATCCGTGGACATGCCCAAAGTGGAATGCAATGACCTAGCGTTCGTCAACACCGCGGCATCGGTAACGGATCCCCCAGACATGATCACTATCAAGGACATGGCAAAACACAGATTATCATAATTTTTAAAGTTATACAGCCAACGCTCCTTCTTCTTGAATGATGCGGCTGTAAGTTATAGACCTCAAACGTTTGCGAACTCCGGAACCGCCCCGTCTGTTAGAGACTACAGTAATTACCAGTTTCAAAGAGCAGCTGGCCATACACTCCGTATTAGATTGCAGAGCGTTTGCTACAGCCTCCAAGAATACCTGGGCGCTGAAACCGTCTCCGGGCTGCTTAGTCGAGTACACAGTGTTAAAACCACCATCCCCCTCCAAGCGCAATTGTACAAAATCGCCGGGCTCGACGCTCCCGAGGATTCAGTCCAATTCGCTCTGAATAGTGTCGTGGATCGAATCCACACCCTGATCAAAAGAGCGCAACAGATGAAGATTCACAAACCTAAAATGTTGTACGTGTTCAAAAGCTGAAAAATTTCTAAGTTTGCGACATCTTTCAAAAAGTGCTCTAAAAAGACAGGGTGTTCCACCAGTTCCTCAACGTCATCCAAACGCCGCGAGGGTGATTCTCCGCGCGGCGAGGGTGGCGGATCTACCGCTGATTCCTCGTCGACGTGCGCCGCGGTCTCCAGTTGCGAATCCTGCTCAATCGGTTGTGTGTTTAAAGTGACGGGTTCTGGCGGCCTATTGATGCACGAACAATGCAAGTGGGCCAAATTCTCGCATTTTTTTAAGCTATCGTGCGCTGTTTCGGTCGTCGAAGGGCCGCTTCTTCGCATTTCTCAAGTGGCTAGCGCCTGCTTTGCTTCAAAGTATTTTTTAATAGCATGGGTGAAGGGGAAAAGGAAAATAGTCAGCTCATCAGTCTTCTGCAGGTTTCTCTGATTGAGCACGCACGCAGGAGCCTTGATCAGAGGCGTGGTTCACAATGTTATTCCCGTTCTTTTGGGTGCTTGTAAACAACCTAGGAGCAAGTATAAGTCCTAATGATGGCGCTTTTTTTGCAACAAAACGCAAATGAGAATTATTCAGAATTTGAGACAACCTAGCATCACCATGTAAAATGGGAAAATATTTTTTTATAATATCAATGATAGAATCAAATTGTGGACTAAATTCAGTAACAAAGTTGATACTAGTAGAAATTTTTCCTTTTTTAGCCGACCTAGCGTTGGTTGTTATGGGGACCCCATCCTTCCTTTCCTTTGCTCATTTGTATTTTTGATACATACATTTTAAAATGTCTTGAATAAAAAAAAATAATTTTATTGGATTACACGCTGGAGATATTTTTCCTCTTCCATTTTCCAAAGTATTTTTTTTTTAAATATTTTTATTAATTTAGTATTAAGACCGGGAAGGGAAACAGAATGGAAAAAGGGTAAGTAGGGTATACCTTATATAGGTAAAGGGAACAATAAAATTAGAGAACCCTCAAACATTGCTAAACATTGTTTGAAGAGGATATAAAAAAAATAAAATAACAAAACAATACTATAGCATTTGTCAGACCATCTTATGAGGAACTCCTCAGAAAGAGATACATCTTTTAAATACGCATCAATTAAAACAGCAATTAGCATAGAGACAAGTTTCAACAGGTTTGTTTAGCGTAAAACTTACTGTTCCAGATCTCCCATTTTTTTGAGTACTTAAGAATACTAATATTAACAACCGCAAATCTCCATTCCAGGTCAATGTGTAGACAAATCCTATCTAAGATATCTGCAAATTTAGGTACCTCAGTTTTTTTCCACCATTGCGCCAAGGTAATCTTGACCACCAAGAAAATATGTATAATAACATATCTAATTGAGGGGTCAAATTGTTCCATGTCTAATGACAGAAGCACTCTCCCAGGAGTAATTTGAACATTTTTGGTGAGGAGGTCAATGTGTTGGGAGACTTGAAACCAAAGGTCTTTAATTTTTGAACAGCCCGAAAAAATATGATAGAGGTTTCCCTGTTGGCCGCAGTCTCTCCAACACAAAAGGGAATGTTCCGAATTAATGTGCGACAACCTAATCGGGTATAATACCATCTAGACATCACTTTGAAGTGGCATTCATGGAGGGCCATTAAAATATTAGATCTATAGGTATTTTTAATAGCACCGTCCCATTGCTTAGTCCGAAAGTCTTCTCCTAATTCAGACTCCCACCTTTTCATGTAAACGTTTTTTGTGCCACTAGGATCCCCAGCTATAAGCCTATACAAGTTGCTTAGACTCCAGATATGCTTTTTTTTTCACATTGCACAAAAGTGATGACAGAGTTTCATAATTCCAAAATTTTCCAGATATTAGTTCCATGATGCAATCCTTCAACATGGTAAAGAGAATTATCTTGGAGGAAGGCAGCCTATATTTGGTTTTAATCTCACTGAAAGTTAGGAATTTACACCCGGTATAAATGTCTCCCACTCTTTTAATTCCTGACTTTGTCCATGTTTCAGGGATAGGGAAATCAAGTATTATAGCCAAAAGGGTAAGGGGTAGGTTTGGAATGTACTCCAATTTTTTAAATTTTTATGTGGCTTAACAAGCGTCCTCCAGGCAGAGATTAATGACTGAAAAATGGGATGTGGTGAGTTTTTTCCTGATTTGTGAAAAAGAAAACAAAAAAAAGTTTTCGGACCGAGTTTAGCCCGCTAGTGTCCCTCTCTAGGTGAAGCCAAGCTGGATGTGGGTCGTTATCAGCAAACCAATACCAGCTCTGTTTAATCAACGAGGCCAGATAGTATGCATGAATATTTGGAAGACCGGCACCTCCATGATTTTTATGTTTGTATAGCAAGTCAGCTGAGATTCTAGCTTTCTTGCCATTCCACACAAAAGAGAGTATCATTCCCTGAATTTTGCGAAGAGTCCTAAATGGGAGGATTACTGGTAAAGTCCTAAACTCATATAATATTTTAGGTAAAACAAAAGATTTAACCGATAGTGTCCTCCCGAAAATAGAGAGGCCCAATTGTGCAAAGAAAGATAGATCGGTTGCAATCGTTTTGATAATATTCTCTAAGTTAGCTCTAATTGTAGCTTGAATCGATCCTGCTATTTTGATACCCAAATAGATTATTTCCTTTTCTTCCCAAGCAAACTCAGTTTGTCCACTCAACTCGTCAATTTCAGCTTTATTCATGTTAAAAGTAATAAAGTTAGATTTATGCGTATTTATCTTAAAGTAAGAGGCTTTGGAAAATTCTTCTAAATCTCTTGAGAGAGTCTTAATAGAGTTTATAGGATCGGACAGTGTAAGAAACAAATCATCAGCAAAAAGGCCCAGCTTATAATGATGAGAAGAGAGTTTAAAACTTCTGATCCCTTCGTTAAGTCTGATTTTTTCGGCCAGAGGCTCAATGGCGAGAACAAACAACAGAGGAGATAAGGGACACCCCTGTCTTGTTCCATTGGTAATACAAAACGGATTAGACAAAAAGTTGTTAGCGTAAATTCTGGCACTGGGACCTGAGTAAAGCGCGAAAACCGTTGATAGGAATTTTTCATCAAAGCCAAATCTGGAAAGAGTTACCGTATATTCTCGAGTATAAGCCAAGATTTTCAGCCCATTTTTTAGGGCTGAAAGTCCCCCTCTCGGCTTATACTCGAGTCATATACAGGGGGTCGGCGGAGCGCAGCTGTACTATATACTCACCCTCCTGCCGGCGCGGTCTCTGCAGCCCCTGCTCTTCTCCCACGGTCTCCGGCGCCAGTGTTTAGCGGTCAGGTGGTACCGCTGATTAAAGTCATGAATATGCACATATTCATGACTTTAATCGGCGGTACCACGTGACCGCTGAACACGGGCACCGGAGACCGCGGGAGAAGAGCAGGTAAGAGACGCGCCGGCGGAAGGGTGAGTATACCGATATTTACCTGTCCCGTTCCACCACTGCTCCCCTCTGTGTCCTGTGGTCCTCTTGCTGTTATGATCAGGCAGAGGGCGCAATGACGTGGTTACTGCGCGCCGCGCCCTCTGCCTGATCATTCACTGCTGGAGGACCCGGAAGACAGCGGTGCTCAGCGGTGGACCGAGGACCGGTAAATATTGCAGGTGCCGGGGCCCTGAGCGAGCGGTGACACCGGCACCTGTCCCCCATAGTGCGCTGGTGTCCCCGCCTGCTCAGGACACCTGGCCCCCAGCGACGAGAGGTGAGTATGTCATTTTATTTTTATTGCAGCAGCTGCGGCAGCGTAAGGGACCAATACTATTGAGCATCTATGGGGGCATAATCTTTGGAGCATGTATGGGGGCATAATCTATGGAGCATCTATGGGGGCATAATACATGGGGCATCTATGGGGGCATAATACATGGGGCATCTATGGGGGCATAATCTGTGGAGCATCTATGGGGCATTATACATGGAGCATCTATGGGGGCATAATCTATGGGGGCACAATCTATAGGGGCACAATCTATGGAGCATCTATGGGGGCATAATGCATGCGGCATCTATGGGGGCATAATATATGGGGCATCTATGGGGGCATAATCTGTGGAGCATCTATGGGGCATAATACATGGAGCATCTATGGGGGCATAATCTATGGGGGCACAATCTATGGAGCATCTATGGGGGCATAATCTATGGGGGCACAATCTATGGAGCATCTATAGGGGCATAATACATGGGGCATCTATGGGCGCATAATCTAAGGAGAATCTATGGGGGCACAATCTATGGAGCATCTATGGGGGCACAATCTATGGAGCATCTAAGGGGCACAATACATGGGCAGCATATGGGGCACAATCTATGGAGCATCTTGTGGGGCATAATACATGGGGCAGCATATGGGGCACAATACATGGAGCATCTTGTGGGGCATAACACATGGGGCAGCATATGGGGCATAATCTCATTTTCCACCCTAGGCTTATACTCGAGTCGATAAGTTTTCCCAGTTTTTTGTGGCAAAATTAGGGGGGTCGGCTTATACTTGGGTCGGCTTATACTCGAGTATATACGGTATTTTCAAACATGACCAGTTTAGCCTGTCAAAGGCTTTCTCGGCGTCCAGTGCCAGTAACGCCGATTGATGTCCTGAAGTCTTAACTAGGTTCATCAGGTTAATTACCCTTCTGGTCTCGTCTGACGCCTGCCTGTCGTGAAACCAATCTGGTCGTCATTCAACAAATTTGGTAAAATATTTTTCAAACGCTCAGCCAGTAACTTAGAGTAAATTTTAATGTCGCTATTGATAAGCGAAATTGGTCTGTAGTTCTGTATCCTCTCGGGTCCCCCCCCCGCCTTTGGAATTATAACAATCGTAGCTTCCAGCATCTCATTTGGGAATGAACCCCGAGAGGATGCCAGATCAAAAACAAGGGCAAATGTGGGGCTAACAGTTTTGAAAAAGACTTGTAGTATTCCCCTGAAAAGCTGTCCGGCTCAGGGGTCTTTTGATTTTGCAGTTTGTTAATTACAGCAGTTATCTCCTTCTCTGAAAAGGGGCCATTTATATAGTCCAAGTCACTGCTGCTAACCTTTGGGAGGTTAATACCTTCAAAGTAAGCATCTATCAGATTTGAGTTTACTATAGGATGATCCTTCAGGTTATAGAGCTTCCCAAAAAATTCAGCAAACGATTCGACTATGTCCCTGGGATGGGTCTTGGCTTCACCCGAGGGGGAGACAATTTTAGAAATCCTTCTATTAACGCTCTCTCTTTTAAGTTTGGACATCATATATTTCACAGGCTTGTTCACCGAGGTGTACAGTATACCTTATACTTTGAGGCTTTAATGACCCCATCATATTCCTTGTATATTTCTGATCTTAAGTTCCGCCTGAGTTTCAGAATCTCTGCTTGGATGGACGAGGATGGAGCTGTTAGGTTAATCTGTTGCTCCTCTTTTTGCCTATTTTTGGTTTTGTAAGTTGATAATTTTTTCCCTATTTCTCTTTTTGTATCTGGAATAGATTTGTATGAGTCCTCCCTCTAAGTATAGCTTTATGGGCATTCCATAAAGTGAAAGAATCAACCTCATCAGATATATTTTCTATGAAATAATTTGAAATTAAGGTCTCTATTTCTTGTTTAAACTCGGGGATTGTGTAAAGGATAGGATTATTTTTCCACAGGAACGAACTTTTGGAGGGGGGCCCAGCAAAAATTCAATGAGTACAGGGGTGTGGTCCGATATGGATTTCTTTAAAAATTTAATGCTTTTGAATTTAGTTAAGGTGAATATATTGATGAGTACAAGATCAATTCTGGAGGCCATTTTATGGACATCTGAGAAATGAGAATATTCACGCGATGACGTGTTCAAACAGCGAAAGACATCATAAAATTCGTTCTGGACTAACCAGTTTTTTAGGGCTGGGACTTTATGGCGTACAGAGGAGGACGAGTCTAGATAACTGTCTGAAACAATATTAAAGTCCCTCAATAAGACAAGGTCGCCAGTCTTAACCTTGTCAATTTTCTTTTGCAAGGTCTATTCTGGAGCAGGCATACCTGTATATGGAATCTACCTTGGGGATCAATTATTTCCTCAACAAACTGGAATGGGACGGTGCTACTTACCAGCGTAATGACCCCCACTTTCTTCTTTTCATTCAATGACTTAAAGACATGGGGAAAGTTCCTATGACGGAAGACTGGTTGACAATCAATAGCAAGTTTGACCTCTTGCAAGCATACAAGTTTGGCCTGGGTGCGAACAATCTCTTTCCAGAGAGTAAACCTCTTGTTTGGGCTGTTAAGGCCTCTAACATTGTATGACAAAACTTTCATTTATAATGTCAGTATAAAAAGAAACAACAAATAACAGGAGGAAAAAGCAAATAAACTGAAACAATTTATATAAACCTTAAAGAGTACTCCTGGAGGACACCAAACCGAGTGGTGGCTCACCTTAATTATGGGAAAAAATAGGCATAGATCCAACAAAAACATCTTGTATGTGAAGGGTTATAATAACCATTAACAATCAAGTATTTAGCAATAGAAACTTGGATTTGTTAATACAATTTAATCCTTATCTTTGAAGTCGGGTTCATCCATAAGAAACTTTATGAACCTATGGCCCTCTTGAGGTGAACTGATAGGGTAATTTTGTTATTATACCAAACTAAAAGCTTAGTGGGGAAGCCCCATCTGTAAGATACTCTCAATTCCCTAAGTTTGAAAGTAATGTCCCTAAAGGACCTTCTGGCGTCCATTGTTTCCTTGGAGAAGTCCGAGAAGATTTTGATGTCTCTATATGGCTCTGGAGGGGAGCCTCTTTCTCTCAGACTTTTTAGTATTTTTTCTTTGGTTTCAAAGAAATGGACTCTCAAAATGGTATCTCTAGACTTCTTCTGGGAATTCCTTTGGGGCGCGGAAGACGATGGATGCGATCTATCTTTACTTCTAAATCTGATAGATCGGGCGAAAGTTTTTTAAACAAAGTTTTTGTAAAATCTGAAAGGTCGTTTTGAGGGATAGATTCTGGAATACCCCTGATTTTTAGATTGTTCCTCTTACTACGATCCTCCAGATCCATAACTTTGTTTTTAAGGAACCTAACTTCTTCTTTAAGGAGGGAGTTCTCTTTAGAAAGGTAAACAGCATCCCTCTCCACCTGTACTATCCTCTTTTCATATTTCTCAACTTTTTGGGTAAGGCTACTACACGTTTCTTGCAAGGCCCTGGCCTGAGATTCAAATCCTATTCTCAAGGTATCACTAAATGATTGAAAGAGGTTCGCCAGGAATCCCTCTGTGGCCTGTTTACTAGACCCTTTGTATTCCTCAAGATTAATTGAGGGGGGTAAAACCTCAAATGATGGAGTGGACACCTCACTGTCTCTTTTTCTCCTCTGCCTATCTGGACTGGTATTTGGCGTGTAATCTTCTGAAAGACTATCGGAATCTTCTGTATGAGAACCTTCTGTGTTCCCTTTTTCACTAAGGTATTTCCTTTTAAATGATTTAGAAGTATCCATCTCTTCAGTAGGTGTATCACTGAGGTAGAGATTTGGAGATACTCCCAGGATTACTTTTCTTGGGTGGTGTATTTGGTTGAGTTTTAGACACTGGAATTTTAATATTGGCCCCGCCTTTTGTCACTTTACTATAGATTGAGATATGTGTCTGCTTCGGAGAGGTGGGTTCTGGTTCATCTCTTTTTAAAGGTGATCTGGACTTTAGGGGGCTAAACAAATTAGGGAAGTCTTCATAGGATTTTGAGAATTTCCCTAGAGAGGACTTACCAGTCCTGGATGAACTGCTGTTTTCCCTACCCTAGCAGACCTCATCTTAAACTAGAAATCTCAGGGCCCACACCTGAATAATTCAAACACAAAACTTTAAATGTCAAAAATTTCCCCAGACCTAAACTTAGGTCAGGACAGAGTCTCGAGTGTTATCTCACATTGTAGCCCAACAGCACCTTTACCCAGGTCTCAGGTCTCAAATAGTCAACGCTTGATTGAATCCACCTATAGGAATTGCATATATTCATATAAAAAACCCAAACCACCAAACCACAGGCCCACCCCCAATCAAATTGACCAGACAATAATTATATGTAGAGCAGGAGAATAATAATAATGAAAATTTAAAAAAAAAACACCACAAACAAACAAAAAACAAACAATGACTTTGAGTGATGGTGTCTAGGATTCCTGGTAGTCAAATGTATTATTATTGATCCGGAGTATAGCAATTGGCAACGATCAGCACAGTTCTTTTATCTAGAAGAAAATCCTAGAAGATCTTGAGAGTCTGTTCAGGTGTGATACGGTCTCTTGAAATGTAACTAGACAAAGTTCTTATGGATAAAAAGTTGCAGGGATCCTGAATGGGTTAATCCAGGCACAGTATATCTTGCATCAAATCAGCTACAGTAGCAGCAGGGTTTCACATGCTTCCCTGCACTACTTTTTCCCCCTTGAGACTATGACTCCAATATAATAATTGAAATGTTCCAGGGAAAACGTCAGGGTTATTCACTCTCTCAGATTTAACAAATGTCCGGTCTTTGAAATGTTATTATTAGGTTTTAGGCTCCAGTAACTTCCCATACAGGTTAAAAGTCTCTCCCAGTAACAGTGAGTCTCTGCTAGTAGCAGGCAGAGGCAGCCGGAACTACTTCCCCTTTGCTTCTATATGCAGCTGAGTGCTGCTTACTCCCTTGTACTAACCCACAGGACACAAATGTGCCTTACCTCTGTCGACTGCAGGAGGTCCCCTGATATTAGTAGAGCCTGTCTCAGTCGTTTTTGAGGCAAATAGAGGATGCCCTTCACAATTCCTAGTTGGTGGGGAGTATTGGTAAGGATTGGTATCTTTAATGGGACCACACTCTGAAGGGTCTAGATTAACTTTTTGGTCCCCACAGACCTCCACTCAGCTGCTCAAAAGTAAATTTGCTGCTGCCCTGGGTGTCAAAGTAGAGAGAACAAATGTATGGAAGTGATATCCCTCCGCCTCAACCTCTGCTTCTCCTGCAGATTGCTATCCAAAGTTGCCCAAAGTTAGTTCTTCAGTCCTCTTTGGACCAGAGTCTTGATTTTGGTCCCAAATTAAGCTCCACAGGTTTATGGATGAAATAAAGTCCAAAAGGGTGATCTGATAAACCCTATGCAGGCTTTTTTTTGTTGTTTTAGAATGTCAATGTGGGAGCTTAGAGCTCCTGCTGCCTACATCCACAAAGCTCAGGCCACGCCCCCCAAAGAATTTTTTAACTGCAAGCATTAATCGTTTAGAACGCGTAAAGAAATTTGATTTGTTTTTAACCTCTTTACGCATTTAGAGCGGCTGCGCATTTTTGAAGCGGCTTTATTCATTAAATTCAATCCGCCGCCCATCATAGCTAGTCAGGAACTATGGGGATTTGTGCGTTCTACGAAACTATCGATCGCGTCACAAGCGCGCAAATATTTGTCTTTTATAGCGCGTATGGGTTCTATTCTTTGTCTGTCTGGTGTGGATTCTATCAGACTTTTACAGCGGCTCGTAAAATAATTTATTCGGTTATACCCTCTGACCATAGAGATGGAGCGGGACATCATTAGCCCTATTTCTGAGAGAATGCTGTCCGGCCAACACGCGAGAGGTTCACTTTCTGCGTGTATTTTCACAGGTCTTTTTTTCAATGGGATATTGGAGACCGTTAAACAGGGGTCTACATTTTCAATACCTTCCATCCGTCTCTTTTTAACAGTTATTTTAGTATATGAATTCTGTTTTTGTACGCGCTTTTTTGCAATATGATTATGACTAAGGGGATTGTCTCGCTGTTTGTCGTTACATGCAACAGCATCATGGGAAACAACAACTCATTACCGCCAGTGCCGTATTTGGCATTCATGCTGCCCTAGGCACTGTAAGTGGTCACTCCCCCTATTGGTAAGTCAGACAACAGTCTCATGCAGCCGTCAGTGTTAAACATACAAATTCTATCAGTATTTTTCACAACTACAGGTAACCATTATAGTCTATGAGGCAGTCCACACATCCGTGATTTTTCACGGACTGTGTGCCTGGGCAAAACTTATGGAGATTTGTCCGTTTTTTTACAGTACAACATATCAAAAGTGCTAATACAAGTCTATGGGTCCAGAAAAAAAAACATATCACACAGGTAGTATTAGTATACAGTCTGTGCGCCATCCGTGTGCCGCCTGTGATTAACATTGTAAAGTATAACAGAGGCTTCGTCATTTATTTATCCATCTGTGAAAACCACTTACGATAACTAATGGTAAAAACGGGCACATAGACTGAACACTGATGATACACGGACTATGTACTGATGACACACAAACCATACACTGATGACGCATGGACAGTAAACCGATGATGCACGGACCGTACACCGATGATACACAGACTCTACACTGATTGTCCACAAACCGTATGTACACTGATGACACACCGACCATACACTGATGATACACGGACTGTGTACTGATGACACAGGAACCATTTTACACGTACGTGTTTAAGCACAGACGAGTGAAAGATGTTGAAAAGTGCCCATTACCATTAAATAGTAGTTACAGTACCCATACACATTAGACTAAAGCCCCCGTCACACTAAGCGAGATCGCTAGCGAGATCGCTGAAGCGTCACTGACTTTGTGATGCAACAGCAACCTAGCCAGCGATCTCGCTTAGTGTGACACACAGCGACAACCAGCCCCTGCTGGATATCGCAGATCGTCGTCGAATGGCCTGTACCATTTTTTCATCGTTGGTCTCCCGCTGGTCAGCGCGCATTGCTGCGTGTGACAGCGGGAGACCAACGATCAGCGAGCTCCCAGCAGAAGCTGGGAGCTGGTATCTAGGGTACACATCGGGTAACTAAGTGCGGCGCAGCGCTTAGTTACCCGATGTGTACACTGGATACCAACGTGCTCGCTGGTCCTGATCCCTGGTGAGTCTGCCCATGTGACAGCTCACCAGCGATCAGCTAACAATGTACCAGCGATCCCATCCACGTCGGATTGTTGGTGGGATCGCTGGGACATTGAAGAGTGTGATGGGACCCTAAGGTTAGCTAAACCCGCCGACAATCTGATCCTAGATTCCTAGATAACACATCCATGTGTTACAATCTGAGAGAAGCCGACTGATTTTATTCTCAGTGGTCATCCAGGTTGCTTAAATTTTTTTTTCTCACGTTTTGTTTCACTAAAGAGGCGATCACTTCCAGCCAATACAAAACCTTTGGAAGGTCACATTTTTATTCAAGTTTATCATTAAGAAACAAATGCAATAAATTCACTATTATTGAAAAAAGCCAAATACATCCAATTGGCATGTGACCGCAGGTATGCAAATCACATGCATAAGGTCGAAGGATCGCTTTCTTGCATCAGGGAATTGTAACAGCATGAATACAGACTCTTGTTCTAAGTCTGGACTGCCCCTTTAATGGTACTGGCTGTATGTTTGGGCTCCTTGTCCTGCTGCAAAATCTCGAGCCAGATGCCTCCTTGATCATCCTTGCCACTTGCCTGAACTAGGTGTATACAACCAAAAATGATGCACGACAGAGTACATGCTGACTCTGTCTGCATCATTATAGTCAATGACCCCATCAGCGCATATCACTGAACGCTGTTTTGTGGGGGTTCAGATCTAAGCCCGACAGAGCCACCAAATGCATTTACACAGAACAGACTGTCAATCACACAAATGCACAAGCAAAATGTCCGTCCATTGAGTGAAATAAATTATAAGATTGTTTAAAGAGGCCACTACTTTAACATTGATGACCTATCCTTAGGACAGGTCATCACTGTCTGATCAGTGGGGGAGCAACACCCGTCACTCCCATCAATCAACTGTCATTGGCAGCTGGAACAGCACATACCCTGCACCCCTCAATCTCACGCACCCTGCACCCTCTTGCACCCCTCTATCTCAAACACCCTGCATGCCTCTATCTCACGCACCCTCTTGCACCACTCTATCTCACGCACCCTGAATCCTCTTGCACCCCTGTCTCATGCACCCTGCACTCTCCTGCACCCCTCCATCTCAAACACCCTGCACCCCTCTATCTCATGCACCCTGCACCCTCTTGCACCCCTCTTATCTCACGCACCCTGCATCCTCTTGCACCCCTATATCTTATGCACCCTGCACCCACTTGCACCCCTCTATCTCACGCACCCTGCACTCTCTTGCACCCCTCTATCTCAAACACCCTGCACCCCTCTATCTCACGCACTCTGCACCCTCTTGCACCCCTCTGTCTCACGCACCATGCACCCTCTTGCACCCCTTTGTCTTACGCACCCTGCACCCTCTTGCACCTCTCTTATCTTACGCACCCTGCACCCTCTTGCACACCTCTATCTCACGCACCCTGCACCCTCTTGCACCCCTCTATCTCATGCACCCTGCACTCTCTAGCACCCCTCTATCTCACGCACCCAGCATACTCTTGCATCCCTCTATCTCAAACACCCTGCACCCCTTTATCTCACGTACCCTCTTGCACCCCTCTATCTCACGCACCCTGCACTCTATTGCACCCCTGTTATGATTCGGTAGCTGAGAAGAGCAAGCAAAAAAGGAAATACACCAGAGAGGTTGGAATCTATGGGATTGCAGTACCCTGACTAACCACCACAACTAAAGGCAGCCGTGGAGCGTACCTACGTTGGTCCTAGACGCCTCGTCACAGCCTGAGAAGCTAACTACACCTAAAGACAGAAAGAGGAAAACTATCTGCCCCGGAGCAGATCCCCAAAGAACATAGAAAGCCCCCAAACATGTAATGGCGGTTAGACAAGGGGAAATACAGACACAGACAGAAAATAGTATGAGCAAACGTTGGGGCCAAAACTTCCTAAATAGAAAAGGATAGGAAGGACACTTACTGCAATCCCAAAAAACCCTGAAAAGTACCAACTCTACTAATTACAAAAACACCTGAGATCAGACGACCTCTACCACCTAAATTAGTTCTCTGGTGTAACAAAAACTAAACAGCAGCCACTGAAAAAACGGGAAAAGGCAAATGAAAAACAACAGTGGCTGAACTAAACCGAGAGGAGCACAAGCCCCCGGAGGGGACCCGGCAGACCCCCACAGAAGTGCAGGACAAAATGCAAAAAGCAAGCACAAAAAACTAAAAGAAGAAAATGTCTTATCTGTTAGCAGAAGATGCAGGCACGAAACAGCAAGCTACAAAGTGAACAGGAATCAAAGATGAGACCAGAACAATTGATCACCGGCAACCCTGATGGGAGAGAACCTCCCTTATATAAGACCAGTCAGTAACACCTGATCGCCAAGCTTCACAATCTTCATTGGATAGTTCAGTACTGTTTGTAACCACCAGAGGGAGCTACTGCTCAGAATTCATTTCTAGCACTTTCACAACAGTACCCCCCCTTGAGGAGGGGTCACCGAACCCTCATTTGAGCAACCAGGTCGGTCAGGATGAGCTCTGTGATACGCACGGATGAGTCTCCTAGCATGGATGTCCGAAACAAACACCCAAGAATCCTGATCAGTAGACACAAAGCATCTCAGATAAGTCTCCAATGTCTGGTTTGTTCTCTCAGTTTGTCCATTGGTCTGAGGATGAAAAGCCGAGGAGAAAGACAATTGAACACCAAGTTTAGAACAAAATGTCCTCCAAAATCTGGAAACAAACTGGACTCCTCTGTCAGACACAATGTTCTCAGGAATGCCGTGTAACCGAACCACGTGCTGAAGGAACAAAGGCACCAATTCAGAGGAGGAAGGCAACTTAGGTAATGGCACAAGATGTATCATTTTGGAAAACCTATCACAAATCACCCAGATAACGGTCATTCTCTGAGAAACAGGGAGGTAGGAAATGAAATCCATAGAGATATGGGTCCATGGTCTCTTGGGCACAGGCAATGGCATCAACAAACCACTAGAGCGAGAGCAAGGCTTGGAGCGAGAGCAAGTCCCGCAGGACTGCACAAATTCCCTGACGTCACGAGACAAAGTTGGCCACCAAAAGGACCGACTAACCAAGTCTCTGGTACCAAAAATTCCGGGATGACCGGCCAACGCGGAACAATGAATCTCAGACATCACACTCTTTTTACATCGGTCTGGGACAAACAATTTCCCAATAGGGCAGCGCTGCTCGGGTTTATCCTCCTGACACCCTTCCAGAGCCAGTCTCAAATTGGGCGAGATGGCGGAAAGAACTACACCCTCTTTCAAAATAACAGCAGGATCAGATAACTCAGGAGAGTCCGCAAGGAAACTCCTCGAGAGGGCATCCGCCTTAACATTCTTAGTGCCAGGAAGAAAGGAAACCACAAAATTAAACCGTTAGAAAAACAAGGCCCTCCTGGCCTATCTAGGATTAAGTCGCTTGGCTGATTCCAGATAAACCAGATTCTTATGGTCCGTGAGGACCACCACCTGATGTTTGGCTCCCTCCAGCCAATGTCTCCACTCTTCAAAACCCACTTCATGGCCAATAACTCCCGATTACCCACGTCATAATTACGTTCAGTTGGAGAAAATTTTTGAGAGAAAAAGGCACAAGGGTTACTTTTAGAGGTCTCTGGATCTCTTTGGGACAAAACGGCACCTGCCCCAATTTCAGAGGCATCAACCTCCACCTGAAATGGCAGAGAAACATCAGGCTGCCATAGAACAGGAGCAGAAGTGAATCTCTGCTTAAGTTCCTGAAACACAGAGACTGCCTCAGGAGGCCAATTCACCACATCAGAACCCTTTTTGGTCAAATCAATCAATGGTTTAACAATAACAGAGAAATTACCAATAAATTTACGATAAAAATTGGCAAAACCCAAGAATCTTTGAAGAGCCTTTAATGAAGTAGGTTGGACCCAATCACAGATGGCCTGAACCTTGACCGGGTCCATTTCAATAACAGATGGGGATAAAATGAATCCCAGAAATGAGATCCTCTGTACGCCAAAAAGACACTTTGATCCCTTCACATACAGAGCATTCTCTCTCAAAATCTGGAACACAGTCCGAACATGTTTCACATGAGAGTCCCAGTCATTGGAAAAAAATCAAGATATCATCCAAATAGACAATCAGAAATTTATCCACAAAATCCCTGAAAATGTCATTCATGAAGGACTGGAAGACAGAAGGAGCATTAGTGAGCCCAAAGGGCATCACTAGGTACTCAAATGCCACTCTGGGGTATTAAATGCCGTCTTCCATTCATCCCCGTGCTTAATGCGAATAAGGTTATATGCCCCCCTGAGGTCAAGCTTGGTTAACCAAGTAGCACTTTTCACCCTGGAAAAAAGGTCAGAAATCAAGGGTAACGGATATTGATATTTCACAGTGATATTGTTCAAGAGATGATAATCAATACACGGCCTTAATGAACCATCCTTCTTGGCCACAAAGAAAAAACCGGCACCCAAGGGTGAAGAGGATGGTCTGATATGACCCTTCTTCAATGACTCCTTGATATAAGACCGCATAGCGTCATGTTCAGGTACAGACAAGTTAAAAAGGCGACCTTTAGGGAATTTACTACCAGGCACTAATTCAATAGCGCAGTCATAGCTCTTATGGGGGGGCAAGGATGCAGATTTACTTTCGCTAAACACATCAGAAAAATCAGTAAAAAGTCAGGAACATCCTGAGCCTGGGGTGAGGCAGAAAAAACAGGAGTGTTACTGTTGTGAATATGCTAGAAATGAATTCTGAGCAGAAGCTCCCTCTGGTGGTTAAAAACAGTACTGAACTATCCAATGAAGATTGTGAAGATTGGCGATCAGGTGTTACTGACTGGTCTTATATAAGGGAGGTTCTCTCCCATCAGGGTTGCCGGTGATCAATTGTTCTGGTCTCATCTTTGATTCCTGTTCACTTTGTAGCTTGCTGTTTCGTGCCTGCATCTTCTGCTAACAGATAAGACATTTTCTTCTTTTAGTTTTTTGTGCTTGCTTTTTGTATTTTGTCCTGCACTTCTGTGGGGGTCTGCCGGGTCCCCTCCGGGGGCTGCTCCGGGGGCTTGTGCTCCTCTCAGTTTAGTTCAGCCACTGTTGTTTTTCATTTGCCTTTTCCAGTTTTTTCAGTGGCTGCTGTTTAGTTTTTGTTACACCAGAGAACTAATTTAGGTGGTAGAGGTCATCTGATCTCAGGTGTTTTTGTAATTAGTAGAGTTGGTACTTTTCAGGGTTTTTTGGGATTGCAGAAGTGTCCTTCCTATCCTTTTCTATTTAGGAAGTTTTGGCCCCAACGTTTGCTCATACTATTTTCTGTCTGTGTCTGTATTTCCCCTTGTCTAACCGCCATTACATGTTTCGGGGCTTTCTATGTTCTTTGGGGATCTGCTCCGGGGCAGATAGTTTTCCTCTTTCTGTCTTTAGGTGTAGTTAGCTTCTCAGGCTGTGACGAGGCGTCTAGGACCAACGTAGGTACGCTCCACGGCTGCCTTTAGTTGTGGTGGTTAGTCAGGGTACTGCAATCCCATAGATTCCAACCTCTCTGGTGTATTTCCTTTTTTGCTTGCTCTTCTCAGCTACCAAATCATAACAGTATCACCGGCCTCTACCACCTAAATTAGTTCTCTGGTGTAACAAAAACTAAACAGCAGCCACTGAAAAAACTGGAAAAGGCAAATGAAAAACAACAGTGGCTGAACTAAACTGAGAGGAGCACAAGCCCCCGGAGCAGCCCCCGGAGGGGACCCGGCAGACCCCCACAGAAGTGCAGGACAAAATGCAAAAAGCAAGCACAAAAAACTAAAAGAAGAAAATGTCTTATCTGTTAGCAGAAGATGCAGGCACAAAACAGCAAGCTACAAAGTGAACAGGAATCAAAGATGAGACCAGAACAATTGATCACCGGCAACCCTGATGGGAGAGAACCTCCCTTATATAAGACCAGTCAGTAACACCTGATCGCCAATCTTCACAATCTTCATTGGATAGTTCAGTACTGTTTGTAACCACCAGAGGGAGCTTCTGCTCAGAATTCATTTCTAGCACATTCACAACACACCCCTCTATCTCAAACACCCTACACTCTCTTGCACCAGTCTATCTCACGCACCCTGCACCCTCTTGCACCACTCTATCTCAAACACCCTTCACCCCTCTATCTCAAGCACACTCTTGCACCCCTCTATCTCACGCACCCTGCATCCTCTTGCACCCCTCTATCTCAAACACCCTGCACCCCTCTATCTCACGTACCCTCTTGCACCCCTCTATCTCACGCACCCTGCACCCTGCATTCTCTTGCACCCCTCAATCTCAAACACCCTGCACCCCTCTTGAACCCCTCTATCTCAAACACCCTGCACTCTCTTGCACTCCTCTGTCTCATGCACCCTGCACCCTCTTGCACCCCTCTGTCTCATGCACCCTGCATCCTCTTGCACCCCTCTATCTCAAACACCCTGCACCCCTCTATCTCACGTACCCTCTTGCACCCCTCTATCTCACGCACCCTGCACTCTCTTGCACCCCTCTATCTCAAACACCCTGCACCCCTCTATTTCACGTACCCTCTTGCACCCCTCTGTCTCATGCACCCTGCACTGTCTTGCACCCCTCTGTCTCACGCACCCTGCACCCTCTTGCACCCCTCTGTCTCATGCACCCTGCACTCTCTTGCACCCCTCTGTCTCACGCACCCTGCACGCTCTTGCACCCCTCTGTCTCACACACACTGCACTCTTGCACCCCTCTGTCTCATGCACCCTGCACTCTCTTGCACCCCTCTGTCTCACGCACCCTGCACCCTCTTGCACCCCTCTGTCTCACGCACCCTGCACCCTCTTCACCCCTCTGTCTCATGCACCCTGCACTCTCTTGCACCCCTCTATCACACAGCATGCGCTTCTATTGTCACAGTCTGGACCCCTCTGTTTCCCACAGCCTGTAACATCACACATCCCTCTGTCAGTGTGCACCCCCATAGCCCACATACCACTATCACATAGACCCTGCACTCCCCATGTACCCTGTTCCCGTCATTACCTCTCACAAGTTTCCCATCTCAGCTTCTGCTGCAGCTTCCAGCCTACAACTCTGTGGCTCCTCCCCCTTGAGTCACATGATCGTGATGTCATCGCAGGTCCTGTACCATCCATTCAGATGTAATTTCTTCCATTTACAGACTTAAAAAAAAAGACTGCTCAGCTGCTCAGGTGCCGCCCCCCCGCATCCTGACGCCCTAGGCATGTGCCCTCAAGTGCCTAGTGGCAAATACGGCCCAGATTACCGCTAGACCGAACATCATCATCGTCATCAACTTCAATGATACTATCACATCTGTGAACAATGCGCGTATTTAACGCACGCTTGCCGGCTCGCGGCGTGTACACGCCAGTCTCACCAGGTCTAGTAGAAGAATCCAGCGAAATAACGCGGTCATCAGGCAAAACGGCATCCATGTTAACCACATCCGCAGCATCAGACCGCTTTGCAACTGTAATTCCAGCATTAACTATTGTAGCCGTTATATCCAGCAATGAAGCGCCGGCATCGTTCTTTGTAATGATGGAAGGTTTTACAACAACGACAGACAGATTTCACACTCCACAAATTACCGCCAGCCGGTGACGCATTATTTGCAATCCACGGCTCGCTAGCCACGGCAGCTACATTTTCATTTTCCAAATTTCCTCCAGATTTATTTTCATTTGTAATCCATGGGTCGCTAGCCACGGCAGCTACATTTTCATTTTCCAAACTTCCTCCAGAGGTATTTTCACATTCTCCAAGCTTCACAAGATTACAGCCAGCAGGCGATGCATTATTTGTAATCTACGGGTCACTAGCCACGGCAGCTACATTTTCATTTTCCAAACTTCCTCCAGAGGTATTTTCACATTCTCCAAGCCAGCCTATAGGTGAATTCCAAGGAGTTACACAGCCAACAGCGTTTCCTGTGGGGGAATTCCAAGGAGTCACACATTCTGAAGGTCCTCTAGTAGGGGGCGATGCATTAATTGTAAACTGGGGTGTTAAATCAGACAGAGTAGACCACTTTGTCATGGGCCCCCACGCATTTGTTCTAAATTCGGCTTCCGAGCGAGGCTGGGATACGTGCGAGGTCTCAGATTCCTCATCCGAAGATATGAAAATACATTCCAAGCTTCCATAACGCGGGCTCCGGATTTCTTTATCTTGATTGATGGTGGTTAGCGGTACACGCCGAGGGTTCTTCTTCAGAGCTCCTTTTATGATCAAAAGAATTCCATTAAATTATGAAGTGCAAAGGATTTATACAGTTAGAACCCATTGAACGAATAAGTATTTATACAGGCGGAAGAAATGATAATCACAGGTCAGCAAAGAGGGGCGCCGCGCCTGCTCGGGACTGATTTCAAGCCCTCCATCGGCGCTTGTAACTCCTTCTACAGAGTCTTCAGTAACACAATTTGTGGGTTCTGTGGGATCTGTAAAACATACACACTCGCTATTATTCAGCACTAACTACGCGTCTCGAAAACACATTGACTGTATACATTAAACAAAATACCCACAACAGGAGCTATGTATTTCACCTACACCCCGTTAATATGCGACAGAAAACCGCTCTATAGATGGCTCTGTATTTCAGACACAGCATTCTGTGCAATAAACAAAATATCCGCTAGGCGGCGCTAACGTTGAAAGGGTTCAAAACTTACGTAGGATTAATGACTTACGTAAAAAATAACTTACCGAACATATCTTCTGTGAAGGACGGCCCCCGTCCTTCCACGTCACCAATGTGACGTAACTCCGCAGGCACAGCTCTCCGGCGCCCGCTTTGTCTTTCAGGTCAGTAAGGGAACTTCACCTAGAGCAAATGGCCGCCGGGGAGGGTGTCCTGTTACCCACTGGGTATTCTAAGATTCGTGATCAGAGTAAAAGAATCAGCCCAAGATTAATTTTATAGTTTAATTGCCTTAAGGGCGCACTAGATAATTACAGAAATATACAGTAAGCTATACAACGGAATTACAATGGATTTGCAGTCAGAGTAAAATACAACAATAATGGTACAAGGCTTAGAGGTATTAGCTAGAGGTCAATATTACCAGGTTGAAGGGACATGTGGAGGCAGGGAGCTCTGCGATCCACAGGTGAAAGTCTTAGTTGCTGAACAGTCCGCCAAAATGTGTGCCGCTGCTCCCTTGGCAGGTCTGTCCCTTGTTACTTCTTGATTCTGTGAGAATGAATCTGGTCTGCCCTTAGCTCACAGTTCTTAAACCTGCTAGGTCCCTCCCCTCGGTGTCCGAGGGTGGGCTGACAATCTCAACCCTTAGCTCCCTGCAGAATTTATTGCTGAAAGGTATAGTCTAATTGAAGCCCCCAGGCATCTCATTACCATGCTAACAAACCTTACTATTCACCATGCTGGCTTGGCTCCTAACTCGTTAACATACTAAAAACCTGGCCATTCAAACATGGGCCTTAATTACTTAGCATACTAAAAGCCCCTTTTGATTCACAGTGGACATCAAACCCTGTCGTATTGAATATGCCAACAGGCTCTGGGGCTGGTGCAGTTAGCAGCCTGTGGCTCTGTGAACAGACAAAATAGAGGCTGGTATAGGCCCTATCCAAGATGGTGGCGGTTCCTACTTCACATCTTCTTACGGGTTTACAGTTTCTGCGGGATTCTGGTCATCCGCAACAACACCGCTTGGACGTAAAGCACCGCAAAAGTGTAATTATTTGCTTATTCCCTAATATCGGGCCACTAGCTGTAGAAAGTCAACGGTTCGACAGACATGTCAGCTTCAGCCATTTTATCTTGTATAAGGCAGGCATGTATAGTCCTTCCGTTCACCTTTTCTGCGTCGCACAAAGACACGGTGGTTGGAACCAAAGATCTTAAATGGGACTCATCAGACCAAAGCACAGATTTCCACTGGTCTAATGTCCATTCCTTGTGTTCTTTAGCCCAAACAAGTCTCTTTTGCTTGTTGCCTGTCCTTAGCAGTGGTTTCCTAGCAGCTATTTTACCATGAAGGCCTGCTGCACAAAGTCTCCTCTTAACAGTTGTTGTAGAGATGTGAATGCTGCTAGAACTCTGTGTGGAATTGACCTGGTCTCTAATCGGAGCTGCTGTAAACCTGCGATTTCTGAGGCTGGTGACTCGGATAAACTTATCCTCAGAAGCAGAGGTGACTCTTGGTCTTCCTTTCCTGTGGCGGTCCTCATGTGAGCCAGTTTCTTTATAGCACTTGATGGTTTTTGCAACTGCACTTGGGGACACTTTCAAATTTTTCCCAAATTTTCAGACTGACTGACCTTCATTTCTTAAAGTAATGATGGCCACTCGCTTTTCTTTACTTAGCTGCTTTTTTCTTGCCATAATACAAATTCTAACAGTCTATTCAGTAGGACTATCAGCTGTGTATCCACCAGACTTCTGCACAACACAACTGATGGTACCAACCCCATTTATAAGGCCAGAAATCCCACTTATTAAACCTGACAGGCAGAGCCTGCTCCAGGTTTTTATGGGCCCCGGGCGAAAGAGTCTCAGTGGGCCCCTTTAACACAGACCACGATTCATGATGCACAGATACGGCAGAGAAATATGGGTATAGTACAGTGCCAAATACTTCACTTCTTACATTACATGACTGATATCTATTGTAAATTCTACAATAGCTGAGAAACCGCCGAATTCTCACAGCTCATAGTACAGACCGGACAGTACAGTCCTCCATACAATATTATAGGCACCACATAGTCTACCCTTTATCACCAATATAATACCCCATGCAGGATGTCACCCTCCCATCCCCATATAATGCTCCATACAGAATACTGGACCCAATATAATGCTCCATACAGAATACTGGACCACATAAATTGCTCCATACAGAATACTGGTCCCCATATAATGCTCCATACAAAATATGGACCTTTCCTCTGCACTGCGCTGCACTCTGCACTGTTACTGCTCAGGAGAGGCCATATCACCTCCCCACCACCTCCATCATGGCCTTCTCCCTATCACATTCATCAATGTTTCAAATTCCTGTTTAAAAAAAAAAGTTAATAGATATACCAGAGATGGAGTGTGAAAGAAAAAAACAAAAAAAAATATCCCAGAGATGGATTGTGAAAAAATATAGAAAAAAAAATACCGCTAAACGCTGCCGATGAGAGGGAGGGCTCCCAGAAGAAGAACTACTGTCCTGCTGCTGCCGGCCGTACTCCATTGCTGCCGGTGCTGTGCGTCTGCTGTGCAGTAAACAGAAAAAAGGGCAATGAATACATGGACACAATCATGCCCCTGGCTGAAACACAAAACTGGTTTAAAGTTTTGGGTAATGGGGTGTGTAATATTTCAGAAAAGCAAATAGAAAAATCAACATAACCAAAAAATTGGGAACACCACAGCATATGAAAAAAGATTTATAACGTTTTATTATTACTCCGAAAACACAGACAAATAGCGAAAAAGCAATAAAAAACAGTATAAAAACACACATTAAGACATAATCATATCATACAATAGTGATATGAAAAAACTCCAACATCCAGAAAATGACCCACACAGCAACTAACCATGCGGTAAGTATAGACCAAAAACACAGTAAACTCCACTAATGATGGAATACAATGGTAAAAATGCACATTTAAATACCGGGAGTCCTATGCAGAAGATAAATGGCAATATTGAACAATGGCACCAAAAGAGAACTGTATGTAGCACACAATCGAGTTTATGATAACCTGTGAGAACACAATACTATTCACAGCACCATGCAAGGATGTATGCTAATAAGACCCCAATACTCACAAAAAAATCTTTGAATTTGGTGTAAAGAGTATTGCACACACCATGTCTGGCGAGCAGTGGATGGAAGCCAGACAGGAAAAAAAAAAATTAATGATCTGGACCTATAGGTCCATATGATCAAAGAAGGTGCGACATGGACTGAAGGTGCCAATGGTGGCTGAGTGAAGAAAAAAGAGTGTGGGGAGCAAGGCCCCATGCGTATCGCCACCGATACGATACACTTTATTGATCCCGGGGGAAAGTACAGTATTACAGCAGCAATACAAACAGCAGTACATAAAATATTAGGACACAAATCTTGCACAGGTATACCAACATTACATAATAAATAAAAGTGCGTAGTTCAGGTGTATATAAGACAATGTTAATTGACTTTAGTACACCAGCCATCAGTCATTATTTTCTACCACCCTTAGGAAATTATTATACATCCCCATAGCAGTAGGTACAAACGATTTCCTGAATTTCTCCTTCTTGCACCTTAATAGGATTAGACGGCTGCTGAATGTGCTCTACTGCTTCAAAAACAGCTCATATAGGGGGTGTGTATTATTGTTCATTATAGCCCTACACTTCTTCTGATTTCTATCCTCCAATACCTCCTCAAAAGAGTCAAGATGGAGGCCAACAGCTGCACTTGCCTTCTTGATAAGATAGTGTGGCTTCTTCAGGGGTGAATGAAACGCTCAGGGTGTGTAATATTTACCGTCTGGCGTCTGCTGCTATCTCACGCTGCTCTTCTGATTCACTGGCTTCTTGGGGTGCTGTTGCAGCCTCCTGTCTCCGATGATGTCCTCTGTTGTGGAATAAATAGAAAAAAATTGCAATGAATACATGTATACAATCATGGCCCGTGCTGAAAGACAAAAGTTAAGTTTTGGGTTATCGGGTGTGAGATATTTACCGTCTGCCGTATGCTGCTATCTCACGCTGCTCTCCTGATTCACTGGCTTCTTGGGGTGCTGTTGCAACCTCCTGTCTCCAATGATGTCCTCTTCTGTGGAATAAATAGAAAAAATTGCAATGAATACATGTATACAATCATGGCCCGTGCTGAAAGACAAAAGTTAAGTTTTGGGTTATGGGGTGTGTGATATTTACCGTCTGCCATATGCTGCTATCTCACGCTGCTCTCCTGATTCACTGGCTTCTTGGGGTGCTGTTGCAGCCTACTGTCTCCGATGATGTCCTCTGCTGTGGAATAAATAGAAAAAAATTGCAATGAATACATGTATACAATCATGGCCCGTGCTGAAAGTCAAAAGTTAAGTTTTGGGTTATCGGGTGTGAGATATTTACCGACTGCTGTATGCTGCTATCTCACGCTGCTCTCCTGATTCACTGACTTCTTGGGGGCTGTTGCAGCCTCCTGTCTCCGATGATGTCCTCTTCTGTGGATTAAATAGAAAAAAATTGCAATGAATACATGTATACAATCATGGCCCGTGCTGAAAGACAAAAGTTAAGTTTTGGGTTATGGGGTGTGAGATATTTACCGTCTGCCGTATGCTGCTATCTCATGCTGCTCTCTTGATTCACTGGCTTCTTGGGGTACTGTTGCAGCCTCCTGTCTCCGATGATGTCCTCTTCTGTGGAATAAATAGAAAAAAATTGCAATGAATACATGTATACAATCATGGCCCGTGCTGAAAGACAAAAGTTAAGTTTTGGGTCATGGGGTGTGAGATATTTACTGTCTGGTGTCTGCTGCTATCTCACACTGCTCTCCTGATTCACTGGCTTCTTGGGGTGCTGTTGCAGCCTCCTGTGTCCGATGATGTCCTCTTCTGTGGAATAAATATAAAAAAATAGCAATGAATACATGTATACAATCATGGCCCGTGCTGAAAGACAAAAGTTACGTTTTGGGTTATGGGGTGTTAGATATTTACCGTCTGCTGTATGCTGCCATCCCACGCTGCTCTCCTGACTCAATTGCTTCTTGGCCTGCTGCTGCAGCCTCCTCTCTGCGTTGATATCCTCTGCTGTGGAATAAATACAAAAAATTGCAATGAATACATGGACACAATCATCATAGATAGATAATAGATAGATAGAATATAACACATAATATTTTTGCAGAATTCAGGATGAAGTACAATATTTTCACAGTATAATACACTCCTCATAGTGCTCCATATAGTATAATGCACCGCAATAGTCATCCATGTAGTAAAATTCAGTTCCCATACTATAATGCATATTAAACAGCAGGACCCACACAGTATAAAGCACTACCCTCATAGCATACAGCACTACCCACATAATATACAACAATGCCAACACAGTCTATAGCCATACACGCATAGTATACATCAATGCCAAAACAGTATATAGCAATACCCATATAGTATACAACAATGCCAACACAGTATATAGCAATACCCACATAGTATACAACAATGCCAACACAGTATATAGCAATACCCACATAGTATAAAGCACTACCACTAGTATACAACAATGCCAACACAGTATATAGCAATACCCACATAGTATACAACAATGCCAACACAGTATATAGCAATACCCACATAGTATACAACAATGCCAACACAGTATATAGCAATACCCACATAGTATACAACAATGCCAACACAGTATATAGCAATACCCACATAGTATACAACAATGCCAACACAGTATATAGCAATACACGCATAGTATAATGGGGTGTGTGATATTTACCGTCTGGCGTCTGCTCCCGTCTCCTCCACTCCAACGTCACTGTGGTCCCCGGACTCCATTTCTATGGATGGTGGTGCTGGTTCCAAATCCTCTGCAATTCGTTGCTGGCTTGGTCTTGATGGTTGCATGGCATATGGCAGAGTGTCCCACTGGCATGGTATATATAGGTTTGCTTCTGGCTGGGCTAATTAACATTCTCAGACTAAAAACCGGATCAGGCCACCGGATCAGGTCTTTGCCGGATGCGGCGCATTGCGGCGCTCATAGACTTTCTTTGGGAATAAAGGCAGGAAGCGCCGGATCCGGCACTTCTGGCTTTTATGCCGGAGACAAAAAACGTTACAGTAGACGTTTTTCCTAGACGCCGGAATGAGACCAGACACCAGATCCGGCAGAAAACGGACGAAACGCAGGTACATGCTGCGCGATCCGGCGCTATATTTAGTCAATGTTAAAACACCGGATCCGGCATGTCAGTTCGCCGCATCCGGTGTTTAAAAAAAGGCCGGATCGCGCCTGACGTAAAAAAACTCATGTGTGAAAGTAGCCTAACTCTTTCACTTTCTGAGGTATGTCAGGAATGCGCGGAATGTCAGGAATGAGCGGAATGTCATGAATGTGGGCGGGATTGGAGTGACAGGAATGTGGGCGGGACACATGTCACTTTTCAAAAAGGGGCGTTGATGAGAGCTGTACACTACTTACTACTGAGGTTGTTTAGCTGCACATAGAATGGAGAAACATTAAAGATGAAAATAATTTTCACATTTGAGTTTAACCCCTTCACCCCAAGGGTGGTTTGCACGTTAATGACCGGGCCAATTTTTACAATTCTGACCACTGTCTCTTTATGAGGTTTATAACTCTGGAACGCTTCAACAGATCTTCGCGATTCTGAGATTGTTTTCTCGTGACATATTGTACTTCACGTTAGAAGTATAATTTCTTCGATATAACTTGCGTTTATTTTTGAAAAAACCACAAATATGGCGAAAATGTTGAAAATTTTGCAATTTTCAAACTTTAAATTTTTTTTCCCTTAAAACAGAGAAATATGTCACACAAAATAGTTAAGAAATAGCATTTCCCACATGTCTACTTTACATCAGCACAATTTTGGAACCAAAATTTTTTTTTGTTAGGAAATTATAAGGGTTAAAAGTTTTATTTTCACAAGGGTAACAGGAGAAATTGGACCCCAAAAGTTGTCCTATTTGTCCTGAGTACGATGATACCCAACATGTGTGAGAAAACGACTGTATGGGTACACGTCTGGGCTCGGAAGGGAAGTAGTGACGTTTTGGATTGCAGACTTTGAAGGAATGGTCTGGGGGCGTCATGTCTCATTTGGAGAGCCCCTGATGCGCCTAAACAGTTTGAAACTCCCACAAGTGACCCCATTTTGGAAAATAGACCCCACAAGGAACTTATCTAGAAGTGTGGTGAGCGCTATGAAGCCCCAAGTACTTCACAGAAAATTTATAACATACAGCCATAAAAACAAAAAAATCATTTTTTTTTTTACAAAAATGATTTTGTCGCCCCCAGTTTTTTATTTTCCCGAGGGTAACAGAAGAAATAGGACAAATTGCACAATAACTCTTGTGGTCCAGAGTATGCTGATACCCCATATGCGGGGGTAAACTACTGTTTGGGGCATGGCAGAGCTCAGAAGTGAAGGAGCACCATTTGACTTTTTCAACGCAGAATTGGCTGGAATTGAGATCAAACGCCATGTCACATTTGGAGAGCCCCTGATGTGCCTAAACAGCAGAAACCCCCCAATTCTAACTCCAACCCTAACCCTAACACACCCCTAACCCTAGACCCAACCATAACCACAAACCTAACCCTGACACACCCCTAACCCTAATCCCAACCATAACCCTAATACTAACTTTAGCGCCAACCCTAACCCTAACTTTAGCCGCAACCCTAACCGTAATGGGAAAATGGAAATAAATACATTTTTTTAATTTTATTATTTTTCCCTAACTAAGGGGGTGATAAAGGGGGGTTTGATTTACTATTTATAGCGGGTTTTTGTGATTGGCAGCTGTCACGCTAAAAGACGCTTTTTATTGCAAAAAGTAGTTTTTTGCATCACCACATTTTGAGAGCTATAATTTTTGCATATTTTGGCCCACAGAGTCATGTGAGGTCTTAATTTTTGCGGGACGAGGTGACGTTTTTATTGGTACCATTTTTGAGCACGTGACATTTTTTGATCGCTTTTTATTTTGATTTTTGGGAGGTTAGAATGAACAAAAATCAGCAATTCATGAATTTCTTTTGAGGGAGGCGTTTATACCGTTCTGCGTGTGGTAAAATTGATAAAGCAGTTTTATTCTTCGGGTCAGTACAATTACGATGATACCTCATTTATATCATTTTTTTATGTTTTGGCGCTTTTATAGAATAAAAACAATTTTATATAAAAAATCATTATTTTTGCATCGCTTTATTCTGCGAGCTATAACTTTTTTATTTTTTCACTGATGATGCTGTTTGATGGCTCGTTTTTTGCGGGACAAGATGACGTTTTCAGCAGTACCATGTATATTTATATCGGTCTTTTTGATCGCGTGTTATTCCACTTTTTGTTCGGCGGTACGATGATAAAGCATTGATTTTTTGCTTAGTTTTTTTTTTTTTAAGGGGTTCACTAAAGGGGTTAACTAGTGGGACAGTTTTATAGGGGGGGTCGTTACGGACGCGGCGATACCAAATATGTGTACTTTTATTGTTTTGTTTTTTTTTTATTTACAGGAAGAAATGAATTTATTGGGGAATATTTTTTTTTTTTTTATGATTTTTTTTTACCATTTTTTATTTTTTTACTTTTTTACTTTGTCCCAGGGTGGGACATCACAGTATTTTAGCAGATCGCTGGTGTGACAGTGTGCACAGCACTCTGTCACACCAGTGATCGCTCTGGCATCGCTGCAGGCTTCCTCAGCGCCTGCTCTCAGCAGGCACTGAGGAAGCCGCCTCCCTGCAGGACCCCGGCGCCATACTGGATCCGGGGACCTGGAGGGAGGACGGACCCTCGGAACAGCGCGCTGCTCTGAGGGTCACAGGGGAGCGCGCAGGGAGCCCCCTCCCTGCGCGATCCTCCCTGTGCCCCGGGTACACCGCGATCATGTTTGATCGCGGTGTGCCAGGGGTTAATGTTCCGGGAGCGGTCCGTGACCGCTCCTGACACATAGTGCTGGGTGTCAGCTGTGATATACAGCTGACACCCGGCCGCAATCAGCTACGCTCCCCCCGGGAGCGCAGCTGATCGCCCATGACGTACTATTCAGTCCATTGGAATTAGGTCCAGGGTCACATGGACGGAATAGTACGTCTAATGGCAGAGAGGGGTTAAGCACACTTTACCAACTTGTTTTCACATTTACAACATTATATTGGGAAGCCTTAAAGAAAAAGATGAAAATATTGTGAAGGAAATAGGTATGAATAATTATTAACACTCAAAAAGTCAGAACATACACAACCTATCACTGGGGAAATGATTTTCCACTGAAAATTAGAAGTATGAGACTACTAGTGTCATGTTGGGGATTGATATGAGCCAGAAAGTCCTTAAAAGTGACACTTTTCTGGATGTAATGTACAATTTTCTCTGGAAAATTGCAAGAACATGCCTTCTATGATGCTTGCATTAAAGAACTGATTGGCCAGATATGTACAGATTCAGGATGACCGGGCAGCGGGTACCTGAGCTGCGCCAGGTCCGTAACTGTCAAGGCTGCGTCCAATGTTTCCTGGGGGAAGGAAACGGGGAGCGGACAGGTCCCATTACCTATGAAGAGGGGGAGTGTTAACACAGGGAACTTGTGCCGAAGGTGTGGGAAAAAAAACAAAAGCATTGAGTGAGTCCCCAGCTGTGAGCATGTGAGCATGAAGGGGGGCAGTGCACTACGCATCCAAAGCGCCGACGTTGCGGCGAACTGCAGCAGACAGACAGATCCAGTGACCAGGGGCAAGGGGCAAGCTTAACACAAAGCGAGCACAACAGCATAGATTTTTGGCGTGGACAAGCAGCACATAGGAGGCTGAGCAGCGTGCTCCATCCTTAGAGCACTGGTGCTGCAAGGGTCTGTTCCGTTGGCTCCCGCCACTAAAAGCGGTATTGCCATTTAGCAAGGCGCCGTGTGCCAAGTGACTGCCAGAGAACGAGGCGCCGTGCGCTCCTTGACCGTGAGTACAGCGCACGTGCGCAGTACAGAGAGAGAGGTCATGCCACGTGTTCAGCATGGATAACCAATAATTATAAGGCACTGAGGAATGACAGAGGAAGTTGGTACGGTCAGCAAATTACTCCCTCAACATTTTCACAAAGTTTTTACTCCTCATGGAAGTCACACAAAATATTAAATATGACTCTAATAGCACCACAACTTCATTCACCAATGTTATGCAACATATATTTGTATTTTAAGTTAATTATTTGTTTGACTATCACATTACTTTCTGTGGGCGACAAAACTTTTGTCTTGCCAAAATCTGACCATTCTGTGTCCATTAAAAGATCAATATTTCTGCATTGATGCCAATTTATTTTCTTAACCTAAAACACATTTCGGAGGGTTCCAGCTTTCAAAAGAATAATTTATACAACCAATGGATGAATTTAACGTCAGGTTATAAGCTGTTATTTACATAACATGGATAAGCGACATAACTTCTGTCAGGGAGTGTAAGCTGTCATGCGCAGGGTCATTTTATTTTGGTTTAATTATTGTATTATTGTTATCGTTGTTACTTAGGACTGTTTTTCAAAATGTTAAACTGTTAATAAGTTTGCGATATTTAAATAACTATAAATAGATTAGAACACAGAGAAGGAGGATGGAGAAGTTAATGATGACGCAATTTACGCTCACCATCTTGTTGGATTCCTCAAAGTTTTGGAGCATGGTACAAATGTCTGACATCCATGTCCACTCCTGAGATCTTATGTGTAAGAATACCGACAACCTTGTTGATGCTGGCACCCAATGCCCTGTTCTGCTCACAAATCCTTTCCAACATCTGCAGTGTAGAGTTCCAACGCCTGGGGACATCACACACAAGTTGGTGAGCCAGAAGCTGCAAGAGCTGCTGTAGCACGGCAAGGGCAGATGAAGCTGTAAATGACTTTCTAAAATCGGTACGCAGAGTGTTGTACCTTTCCAAGCAGATCTGGCAGCTCCGTGTCGCTTTTCAGAAAACGTTGACCAATGAGGTTAAGAGCATTTGCCAGGCATGGCACTTGTCTGAGCTCGCCTCACCACAGAGCAGCCAACAGGTTCCAGCCATTGTCACACACAACCATGCCTGGCTGTGGGTTTAGCGGTGTCAGCCACAGATCAGCCTGCTCTTTCAGAGCTGTCCACAACTCTTCATTAGAGATGAGTGACTTTGCCTTTTTTAGGGTCGAGTTGGGTTTCGTGAAACCCGACTTTCTCAAAAGTCGAGTCGAATGAAGTCAGCCGACTAACGGAAAAGGTCGGGTCGGAGTCGAAAATCCTACCCCAATGCAAGTCAATGGGGAAGAAAAGTCGGCAGGGAGTGGAGGACAGTAAACACACCTACTGTGCCCATTTCAATGCCAATGACATCAATTCTTATTACTTAAGCTTGGCAACCTTAATTAACTTTATAATAATAGTAACGCATTGAAAACTGGGGGTTATTTGGCTAAAGTTGTGGGGGGAAGCAAGGCTGGCTCCAGGTTTTCGTGGGCCCCGGGAGAAAGAGTCTCAGTGGGCCCCTTTAAAACATACCACAATTCATGATGCTCCGAAACGGCACAGAAATATAGGAATAGTACAATGCCAAATACTTCACTTCTTACATTACATGACTGATATCTATTTTAAATTCTACAATAGCTCAAAAAAGTATTATGGGCACCACATAGTGCACCATTCAGAATAATGAGCCCCATTTATTGCTCCATACAGAACGGGCTCCATATAATGCTCCATACAGAATAGGCCCCATATGTGCTCCATATGATGCTCCATATATAAAGGGCCCTATATGATGCCCCATAAATAATGAACCCCATATGATACTCTAGTATATGATGGGCCCCATATATGATGCTCCAGTGTGTGATGAGCCCCATATAATGCTCCAAATATAATGGTCCCTGTTGTGAATGTGTTAGAAATGAGTTCTGGGCAGAAGCTCCCTCTGGTGGTTGCAGACAGTGCTGAACCATTTAGTGAAGATTGGCAATCAGGAGTTACAGACTGGTCCTATATAAGGGAGGTTCCCTCCATCAGGGTTGCCGGTGATCAATTGTTCTTGTCTAACTGCTGTTGTTCCTGGTTTACTTGGAAGCCTGCTGAATCTTGCCTCTTCTCCTGCTCTCAGTTAAGATATTTTCTGCTTTTAATTTTGTGCTTGCTTTTTGCATTGTTTCCTGCACTCTTGTGGAGGTCAGCCAGGTCCCCTCCTGGGGCTTGTGCTCCTCTCAGTTTATCTGAGCCTCTGTTATTTGTTCATTTGCATTTTCCAGTTTTTTCAGTGGCTGCGGCTTAGTTTTGTTACACCAGAGAACTAATTTAGGTGGTAGAGGTCGTGTGATCTCAGGTGTTTTTGTAATTAGTAGAGTTGGTACTTTTTAGGGTTTTTTGGGATTCCTTTTCTGTCTAAGAAGTTTGGGCCCCAACGTTTGCTCATACTATTTTCTGTCTGTGTCTGTATTTCCTCTTGTCTAACTGCCATTACATGTTTGGGGGCTTCCTATGTTCTTTGGGGATCTGCTCCGGGGCAGATAGTTTTCCTCTTTCTATCTTTAGGTGTAGTTAGCTTCTCAGGCTGTGACGAGGCGTCTAGGACCAACGTAGGTACGCTCCACGGCTGCCTTTAGTTGTGGTGGTTAGTCAGGGTACTGCAATCCAGTAGATTCCAACCTCTCTGGTGTATTGCCGTTTTTGCCTGCTCTCCTCAGCTACCAAAACATAACAGTATCACTGGCCAAACTGAAAATTATATGGTACTCACAGAAGGGAAAAATAGTGTGAAAAAAAAAAAAAAAGAAGATTGTCAGAGTTGTCAGAGATTTTTTTTTTTTTTCCCTCTGTTTCTCTGAGTGCTGAGGAGGATTTTTTTTTCTCTCAAAGGAGCTTGCACAGTTGTCTGGCCGTGTGGATCAGCTTGCCACTGAAGTTCGGAGTATGGCTATCTATCTTGCAAGGTTGCCTGTTGTGGAACCTAGGATTCCCATGCCAGATTTGTTTTTAGGGGATCGAGCTAAAATTTCTGAATTTCAAAAATAACTGTAAGTTGTTTTTTGCCTTAAAACCTAAGTCCTCAGGGAACGCAGCGCAGCAGGTTCAAATTGTCATCTCTCTCCTGCGCGGCGATCCTCAGGATTGGGCTTTTTCCCTGACACCTGGGGACCCTGTTTTGAGTAATGTCGATGCATTTTTTCTGGCTCTGGGGTTATTGTACGATGAACCTAATGTCACTGATCAAGCTGAAAAAACCTTGTTGGCATTAAATCAGGGGCTTGAGGACGCTGAGTTATACTGTCAGAAATTTCGTAGGTGGGCAGTCCTGACCAAATGGAATGATGATGCTTTGGCAGCCCTTTTTCGGAAGGGTCTGTCAGAGAATGTAAAAGATGTTATGGTGGGTTTCCCTGCTCCCTCTGGTCTCAATGATTCTATGTCATTAGCGATTCAAATTGACAGACGTTTGCGTGAGCGTAGAGGTATGCGTGGAATAGTGTTGCCTTGTGAACCAGCTTCTGAACCCATGCAGTGTGATAGAGTGGATTCTGGGGCACAGCGTCATGAGTTTCGAAAACGCAATGGGTTATGTTTCTACTGTGGTGACGCCTCTCATGCTATTTCAGTCTGCCCTAAGCGGGGAAGACGTTTTGCACGCTCATGTTGTGAATGGACTTGAGGTGAGTTCTGAGTGGGGGCTCCCTCTGGTGGTTACAAGCGGTACTGGACTGTCCAGTGAAGATTGTGAGGATTGGGAATCAGGTGTTACTGACTGGTCTTATTTAAGGGAGTCGCCTTCCCATCAGAGTTGCCGTGTGAACAATTGTTCTGGTCTCAATCCTTGATTTCTGTTTCCTTTGTAGCCTGCTGTGTCGTGTCTGCATCTCCTGCTAACAGATAAGACATTTTCTTCTTTTTGTTTTTGTGCTTGATTTTTGCATTTTGTCCTGCACTTCTGTGGGGGCCTTCTGGGTCCCCTCCGGGGGCTTTTGCCCTCTCAGTTTTGTTCAGCCACTGATGTTTTGTACATTTGCTTTTTCCAGTTTTTTCAGTGGCTGCTGTTTTGATTTTGTTACACCAGAGAACTAATTTAGGTGGTAGAGGTTGTGTGATCTCAGGTGTTTTTGAAATTAGTAGAGTTGGTGCTTTTCAGGGTTTTTTGGGATTGCAGTAAGTGCCCTTCCTATCCTTTTCTATTTAGATAGTTTGGGCCCCAACGTTTGCTCATACTATTTTCTGTCTGTGTCAGTATTTTTTCTTGTCTAACCGCCATTACATGTTTGGGGGCTTTCTGTGTTCTTTGGGGGATCTGCTCCGGGGCAGATAGCTTTCCTCTTTCTATCTTTAGGTATAGTTAGATTCTCAGGCTGTGACGAGGCGTCTAGGACCAACGTAGGAACGCTCCACGGCTGCCTCTAGTTGTGGTGGTTAGTCAGGGTACTGCAATCTCATAGATTCCAACTGCTCTGGTGTATTGCCTTTTTTTACCTGCACTCCTCAGCTACCAAATCATAACAGTATCTCCGGCCCAAACTGAAAATTATATGGTACTCACAGAAGGGAAAAATATTGTGAAAGAAAAAAAAAAAGGTTGTCAGAGTTGTCAGAGATATTTTTCTGTTTGTTGCATTTTTTTTCCCTCTGTATCTCTGGGTGCTGGGGAGGATTTTTTTTCTCTCAATGGAGTTTGCACAGTTGTCTGGCCGTGTGGATCAGCTTGCCACTGAGGTTCGGAGTTTTGCTACCTATCTTGCTAGGTTGCCTGATGTGGAACCTAGGATTCCCATGCCAGATTTGTTTTTGGGGGATCGAGCCAAGTTTCTGAATTTCAAAAATAATTGTAAATTGTTTTTTGCCTTAAAATCTAAGTCCTCAGGGAACGCAGCGCAGCAGGTTCAAATTGTCATCTCTCTCCTGCGCGGCGATCCTCAGGATTGGGCTTTTTCCCTGACACCTGGGGATCCTGTTTTGAGTGATGTTGATGCATTTTTTCAGGCCTTGGGATTATTGTAAGATGAGCCTAATGTCACTGATCAAGCTGAAAAAGCCTTGTTGGCATTAAATCAGGGGCTTGATGACGCTGAGTTATACTGTGAGAGATTCCGCAGGTGGGCAGTCCTGACCAAATGGAATGACGACGCTTTGGCAGCCCTTTTTCGGAAGGGTCTGTCAGATAATGTAAAGGATGTTATGGTGGGATTCCCTGTCCCCTCTGGTCTCAATGATTCTATGTCATTAGCGATTCAAATTGACAGACGTTTGCGTGAGCAGAGAAGTATGCGTGGAATAGTGTTGCCTTGTGAACCTGCTTCTGAACCCATGCAGTGTGATAGAGTGGTTTCTGGGGCACAGCGTCATGAGTTTCGAAAGCGCAATAGGTTATGTTTCTACTGTGGTGATGCCTCTCATGCTATTTCAGTCTGCCCTAAGCGGGGAAGACGTTTTGCACGCTCAGTTGTCTTGGGTAGTGTTCAGACTAAGTTTTTATTAACTGTTACTCTGATATGCTCTCTGTCCTCATTTTCTGCTCAGGCTTTCGTTGATTCGGGAGCAGCTATTAACCTGATGGATTTTGATTTTGCTAAACGTTGCGGGTTTCCCTTGATACCCCTACAGAAGTCTATTCCCCTACTGGGGATCTATTCTACCCCTTTGGCTGAGAATAAACTTCAGTTCTCTACTCAGGTGATAATGAGGGTTGAACCTGATCATCAGGAGAGCTGCAAATTTTTGGTTCTGTATAATCTGCATGACATTATCGTGCTGGGTTTCCCTTGGTTACAGTCTCATAATCCTGTTTTGGATTGGAAATCTGTGTCTGTAACCAGTTGGGGCTGCCAATGTGTTAATACCAACACTCCTGTTTTTTCTGCCTCCCCCCAGGCTCAGGATGTTCCTGACTTTTTGATTGATTTTTCTGATGTGTTTAGCGAAAGTAAATCCGCATCCTTGCCTCCCCATAGGAGCTATGACTGCGCTATTGAATTAGTGCCTGGTAGTAAATTCCCTAAAGGCCGCCTTTTTAACTTGTCTGTACCTGAACATGACGCTATGCGGTCTTATATCAAGGAGTCATTGGAGAAGGGTCATATCAGACCATCCTCTTCACCCTTAGGTGCCGGTTTTTTCTTTGTGGCCAAAAAGGATGGTTCATTAAGGCCGTGTATTGATTATCGTCTTTTGAACAATATTACTGTGAAATATCAATATCCGTTACCCTTGATTTCTGACCTGTTTTCCAGGGTGAAAAATGCTACTTGGTTTACCAAGCTTGACCTCAGGGGGGCATATAACCTTATTCGCATTTAGCACGGGGATGAATGGAAGACGGCATTTAACACCCCTGAGGGGCATTTTGAGTACCTTGTGATGCCCTTTGTGCTCACTAATGCTCCTTCTGTCTTCCAGTCCTTCATGAATGACATTTTCAGGGATTTTGTGGATAAATTTCTGATTGTTTATTTGGATGATATCTTGATTTTTTCTAATGACTGGGACTCTCATGTGAAACATGTTCGAACTGTATTCCAGATTTTGAGAGAGAATGCTCTGTATGTGAAGGGATCAAAGTGTCTTTTTGGCGTACAGAGGATCTCATTTTTGGGATTCATTTTGTCCCCATCTGTTATTGAAATGGGCCCGGTCAAGGTTAAGGCCATCTGTGATTGGGTCCAACCTACTTCATTAAAGGCTCTTCAAAGATTTTTGGGTTTTGCCAATTTTTATCGTAAATTTATTGGTAATTTCTCGGTTATTGTTAAACCATTAACTGATTTGACCAAAAAGGGTTCTGATGTGGTGAATTGGCCTCCTGAGGCAGTCTCTACATTTCAGGAACTTAAGCAGAGATTCACTTCTGCTCCTGTTCTACGGCAGCCTGATGTTTCTCTGCCATTTCAGGTGGAGGTTGATGCCTCTGAAATTGGGGCAGGTGCCGTTTTGTCCCAAAGAGATCCAGAGACCTCTAAAAGTAACCCTTGTGCCTTTTTCTCTCGAAAATTTTCTCCTACTGAACGTAATTATGACGTGGGTAATCGGGAGTTATTGGCCATGAAGTGGGCTTTTGAAGAGTGGAGACATTGGCTGGAGGGAGCCAAACATCAGGTGGTGGTCCTTACTGACCATAAGAATCTGGTTCATCTGGAATCTGCCAAGCGACTTAATCCTAGACAGGCCAGGTGGGCCTTGTTTTTCACACGTTTTAATTTTGTGGTTTCCTTTCTTCCTGGCACTAAGAATGTTAAGGCGGATGCCCTCTCGAGGAGTTTCCTTGCGGACTCTCCTGAGGTATCTGATCCTTCTGTTATTTTGAAAGAAGGTGTAGTTCTTTCCGCCATCTCGCCCAATTTGAGTCTGGCTCTGGAGGGGTGTCAGGAGGATAGGCCCGAGCGCTGCCCTGTTGGGAAATTGTTTGTCCCGGACCAGTGGAAAAAGAGTGTGATGTCTGAGATTCATTGTTCCGCGTTGGCTGGTCATCCCGGAATTTTTGGTACCAGAGACTTGGTTAGTCGGTCCTTTTGGTGGCCTACCTTGTCTCGTGATGTCAGGGAATTTGTGCAGTCCTGCGGGACTTGCTCTCGCTCCAAGCCTTGCTCTCGCTCTAGTGGTTTGTTGATGCCATTGCCTGTGCCCAAGAGACCATGGACCCATATCTCTATGGATTTCATTTCCGACCTCCCTGTTTCTCAGAGAATGACCGTCATCTGGGTGATTTGTGATAGGTTTTCCAAGATGATACATCTTGTGCCATTACCTAAGTTGCCTTCCTCCTCTGAATTGGTGCCTTTGTTCCTTCAGCACGTGGTTCGTTTACACGGCATTCCTGAGAACATTGTGTCTGACAGAGGAGTCCAGTTTGTTTCCAGATTTTGGAGGACCTTTTGTTCTAAGCTTGGTGTTCAGTTGTCTTTCTCCTCGGCGTTTCATCCTCAGACCAATGGTCAAACTGAGAGAACAAACCAGACATTGGAGACTTATCTAAGATGCTTTGTGTCTGCTGATCAGGATGACTGGGTCTCTTTTTTGCCTTTGGCTGAGTTTGCTCTTAATAATAGGGCTAGCTCTGCCACTTTGATGTCTCCATTTTTCTGTAATTCTGGGTTTCACCCTCGATTTTCTTCAGGACAGACGGAGGCTTCTGCCTGTCCAGGTGTTGACTCTGTTGTGGAGCGTATGCAACAGATTTGGGACCAGGTAGTGGAGAGGTTGTCCCTCTCTCAGGAGAGGGCCCAGCGGTTTGCTAACCGGCATAGGACTGATGGTCCTCGGTTTAAAGTGGGGGACTTGGTGTGGTTGTCCTCAAAAAATATTCCTATGAGAGTGGCATCTCCTAAATTTAAGCCTAGGTTCATTGGACCTTATAAGATCATGGAGATTCTTAATCCTGTTTCTTTTCGTTTGCTTCTTCCAGGGACATTTAAGATCCATAACGTGTTCCACAAGTCCTTGTTGAAGAGGTTTGTTGAGCCAGTGGTTCCTACTGCTTTGCCTCCTGACCCTGTTCTGGTTGAGGGCAATTGTTATGTTTCGGTAGCTGAGGAGTGCAGGTAAAAAAGGCAATACACCAGAGCAGTTGGAATCTATGGGATTGCAGTACCCTGACTAACCACCACAACTAGAGGCAGCCGTGGAGCGTTCCTACGTTGGTCCTAGACGCCTCGTCACAGCCTGAGAAACTAACTACACCTAAAGATAGAAATAGGAAAGCTATCTGCCCCGGAGCAGAACCCCAAAGATAATAGAAAGCCCCCAAACATGTAATGGCGGTTAGACAAGAGGAAATACTGACACAGAAAGAAAATAGAATGAGCAAACGCTGGGGCCCAAACTATCTAAATAGAAAAGGACAGGAAGGGTACTTACTGCAATCCCAGAAAACCATGAAAAACACCAACTCTACTAATTTCAAAATCACCTGAGATCACACGACCTCTACCACCTAAATTAGCTCTCTGGTGTAACAAAATCAAAACAGCAGCCACCGAAAAAACTGGAAAAAGCAAAAGAACAAAACTCAGTGGCTGAACTAAACTGAGAAGGCAGAAGCCCCCGGAGGGGACCCAGAAGGCCCCCAAAGAAGTGCAGGACAAAATGAAAAAATATAGCAACAAAACAAAAGAAGAAAAATTCTTATCTGGTAGCAGGAGATGCAGACACGACACAGCAGGCTACAAGGGAAACTGGAATGAAGGATTCAGACCAGAACAATTGATCACCGGCAACCCTGATGGGAAAATGACTCCCTTATATAAGACCAGTCAGTAACACCTGATTCCCAGTCCTCACAATCTTCACTAGTACCGCTTGTAACCACCAGAGGGAGCCTCTGCTCAGAACTCATCTCAAACCCATTCACAACAGTACCCCCCCCTTGAGGAGGGGTCACCGAACCCTCATTTTCACCTGAGTAGAAAACTGGGGTTTATTCTCAGCCAAAGGGGTAGAATCGATCCCCAGTAGGGGAATAGACTTCTGTAGGGGTATCAAGGGAAATCCACAACGTTTAGCAAAATCATAATCCATCAGGTTAATAGCTGCTCCCGAATCAACGAAAGCCTCAGCAGAAAATGAGGACAGAGAGCATATCAGAGTGACAGTTAATAAAAACTTAGTCTGAACACTACCCAAGACAACTGAGCGTGCAAAACGTCTTCCCCGCTTAGGGCAGACTGAAATAGTATGAGAGGCATCACCACAGTAGAAACATAACCTATTGCGCTTTCGAAACTCATGACGCTGTGCCCCAGACACCACTCCATCACACTGCATGGGCTCAGAAGCTGGCTCACAAGGCAACACCACTCCACGCATACTTCTCCGCTCACGCAAACGTCTGTCAATTTGAATCGCTAATGACATAGAATCATTGAGACCAGAGGGGACAGGGAATCCCACCATAACATCCTTTACATTATCCGACAGACCCTTCCGGAAAAGGGCCGCCAAAGCGTCGTCATTCCATTTGGTCAGGACTGCCCACCTACGGAATCTCTGACAGTATAACTCAGCGTCATCAAGCCCCTGATTTAATGCCAACAAGGCTTTTTCAGCTTGATCAGTGACATTAGGCTCATCGTACAATAACCCCAAAGCCTGAAAAAACGCATCAACATCACTCAAAACAGGATCCCCAGGTATCAGGGAAAAAGCCCAATCCTGAGGATCGCCGCGCAGGAGAGAGATGATAATTTGAATCTGCTGCGCTGCGTTTCCTGAGGACTTAGATTTTAAGGCAAAAAACAATTTACAATTATTTTTGAAATTCTGAAACTTAGCTCGATCCCCTAAAAACAAATCTGGCATGGGGATCCTAGGTTCCACAACAGGCAACCCAGCAAGATAGATAGCAATACTCCGAACCTCAGTGGCAAGCTGATCCACACGGCCAGACAACTGTGAAACTCCATTGGGAGAAAAGATCCTCCCCAGCACCCAGAGATACAGAGGGAAAAAAAAAAAAAAAATGCAACAAACAGAAAAATATCTCTGACAACTCTGACAACCTTTTTTCTATCACAATATTTTTTCCCTTCTGTGAGTACCATACAATTTTCAATTTTTAGGCCGGTGATACTGTTATGTTTCGGTAGCTGAGGAGTGCAGGTAAAAAAGGCAATATACCAGAGCAGTTGGAATCTATGGGATTGCAGTACCCTGACTAACCACCACAACTAGAGGCAGCCGTGGAGCGTTCTTACGTTGGTCCTAGACGCCTCGTCACAGCCTGAGAAACTAACTACACCTAAAGATAGAAATAGGAAAGCTATCTGCCCCGGAGCAGAACCCCAAAGATAATAGAAAGCCCCCAAACATGTAATGGCGGTTAGACAAGAGGAAATACTGACACAGAAAGAAAATAGAATGAGCAAACGCTGGGGCCCAAACTATCTAAATAGAAAAGGACAGGAAGGGTACTTACTGCAATCCCAGAAAACCCTGAAAAACACCAACTCTACTAATTTCAAAATCACCTGAGATCACACGACCTCTACCACCTAAATTAGCTCTCTGGTGTAACAAAATCAAAACAGCAGCCACTGAAAAAACTGGAAAAAGCAAAAGAACAAAACTCAGTGGCTGAACTAAACTGAGAAGGCAGAAGCCCCCGGAGGGGACCCAGAAGGCCCCCAAAGAAGTGCAGGACAAAATGCAAAAATATAGCAACAACACAAAAGAAGAAAAATTCTTATCTGGTAGCAGGAGATGCAGACACGACACAGCAGGCTACAAGGGAAACTGGAATGAAGGATTCAGACCAGAACAATTAATCACTGGCAACCCTGATGGGAAAATGACTCCCTTATATAAGACCAGTCAGTAACACCTGATTCCCAGTCCTCACAATCTTCACTAGTACCGCTTGTAACCACCAGAGGGAGCCTCTGCTCAGAACTCATCTCAAACCCATTCACAACAGGCAATATTGAGTTTGTGGTTGAGAAAATATTGAATTCTCGTATTTCTAGACGGAAACTCCAGTATTTGGTTAAGTGGAGAGTTATGGTCAGGAAGACAATTCTTGGGTGTTTGCTTCGGACATCCATGCTAGGAGACTCATCCGTGCGTATCATAGAACTCATCCTGACCGACCTGGTTGCTCAAGTGAGGGTTCGGTGACCCATCCTCAAGGGGGGGGTACTGTTGTGAATGGACTTGAGGTGAGTTCTGAGCGGGGGCTCCCTCTGGTGGTTACAAGCGGTACTGGACTGTCCAGTGAAGATTGTGAGGATTGGGAATCAGGTGTTACTGACTGGTCTTATTTAAGGGAGTCGCCTTCCCATCAGGGTTGCCGGTGAACAATTGTTCTGGTCTCAATCCTTGATTTCTGTTTCCTTTGTAGCCTGCTGTGTCGTGTCTGCATCTCCTGCTAACAGATAAGACATTTTCTTCTTTTTGTTTTTGTGCTTGATTTTTGCATTTTGTCCTGCATTTCTGTGGGGGCCTACTGGGTCCCCTCCGGGGGCTTTTGCCCTCTCAGTTTTGTTCAGCCACTGATGTTTTGTACATTTGCTTTTTCCAGTTTTTTCAGTGGCTGCTGTTTTGATTTTGTTACACCAGAGAACTAATTTAGGTGGTAGAGGTCTGTGATCTCAGGTGTTTTTGAAATTAGTAGAGTTGGTGCTTTTCAGGGTTTTTTGGGATTGCAGTAAGTACCCTTCCTATCCTTTTCTATTTAGATAGTTTGGGCCCCAACGTTTGCTCATACTATTTTCTGTCTGTGTCAGTATTTCTTCTTGTCTAACCGCCATTACATGTTTGGGGGCTTTCTGTGTTCTTTGGGGATCTGCTCCAGGGCAGATAGCTTTCCTCTTTCTATCTTTAGGTATAGTTAGATTCTCAGGCTGTGACGAGGCGTCTAGGACCAACGTAGGAACGCTCCACGGCTGCCTCTAGTTGTGGTGGTTAGTCAGGGTACTGCAATCTCATAGATTCCAACTGCTCTGGTGTATTGCCTTTTTTTACCTGCACTCCTCAGCTACCAAATCATAACACGCTCAGTTGTCTTGGGTAGTGTTCAGACTAAATTTCTGTTGACTGTTACCCTGATTTGCTCCCTGGCCACATTTTCTGCTCAGGCTTTTGTTGATTCGGGAGCAGCTATTAACCTGATGGATTTTGATTTTGCTAAACGTTGTGGGTTTCCCTTGATACCCTACGGAAGTCTATTCCCCTACTGGGGATTGATTCTACCCCTTTGGCTGAGAATAAACCCCAGTTCTCTACTCAGGTGATAATGAGGGTTGAACCTGATCATCAGGAGAGTTGCAAATTTTTGGTGCTGTATAATCTGCATGACATTGTTGTACTGGGTTTCCCTTGGTTGCAGTCTCATAATCCTGCTTTGGATTGGAAATCTGTGTCTGTAACCAGTTGGGGCTGCCAATGTGTTAATGCCAACAGTCCTGTTTTTTCTGCCTCTCCCAGGCTCAGGATGTTCCTGACTTTTTTGACTGATTTTCTCATGTGTTTAGCGAAAGTAAATCTTCATCCTTGCCCCCCCCATAGGAGCTATGACTGCGCTATTGAATTAGTGCCTGGTAGTAAATTCCCTAAAGGTCGCCTTTTTAACTTGTCTGTACCTGAAACATGACGCTATGCGGTCTTATATCAAGGAGTCATTGGAGAAGGGTCATATCAGACCATCCTCTTCACCCTTGGGTGCCGGTTTTTTCTTTGTGGCCAAAAAGGATGGTTCATTAAGGCCGTGTATTGATTATCGTCTCTTGAACAATATCACTGTGAAATATCAATATCCGTTACCCTTGATTTCTGACCTGTTTTCCAGGGTGAAAAGTGCTGCTTGGTTTACCAAGCTTGACCTCAGGGGGGCGTATAACCTTATTCGCATTAAGCACTGGGCTGAATGGAAGACGGCATTCAATACCCCAGAGGGGCATTTTGAGTACCTAGTGATGCCCTTTGGGCTCACTAATGCTCCTTCTGTCTTCCAGTCCTTCATGAATGACATTTTCAGGGGGTTTTGTGGATAAATTTTGATTGTTTATTTGGATGATATCTTGATTTTTTCCAATGATGGGACTCTCATGTGAAAAAATGTTCGGACTGTGTCCAGATTTTGAGAGAGAATGCTCTGTATGTGAAGGGATCAAAGTGTCTTTTTAGCGTACAGAGGATCTCATTTCTGGATTCATTTTGTCCCCATCTGTTATGAAATGGACCCGGTCAAGGTTAAGGCATCTGTGATTGGGTCCAACCTACTTCATTAAAGCCTCTTCAGAGATTTCTGGGTTTTGCCAATTTTTATCGTAAATTTATTGGTAATATCCTGTTATTGTTAAACCATTGACTGATTTGACCAAAAAGGGTTCTGATGTGGTGAATTGGCCTCTGAGGCAGTCTCTGCTTTTCAGGAACTTAAGCAGAGATTCACTTCTGCTCCTGTCTACAGCAGCCTGATGTTTCTCTGCCATTTCAGGTGGAGGTTGATGCCTTGAAATTGGGGCAGGTGCCGTTTTGTCCCAAAGAGATCCAGAGACCTCTAAAAGTAACCTTGTGCCTTTTTCTCGCAGAAAATTTTCTCCAACTGAAGTAATTATGACGTGGGTAATCGGGAGTTATTGGCCATGAAGTGGGCCTTTGAAGAGTGGAGACATTGGCTGGAGGGAGCCAAAATCAGGTGGTGGTCCTCACGGACCATAAGAATCTGGTTTATCTGAAATCAGCAAGTGACTTAATCCTAGACAGGCCAGGTGGGCCTTGTTTTTCACACGTTTTAATTTTGTGGTTTCCTTTCTTCCTGGCACTAAGAATGTTAAGGCGGATGCCTATCGAGAGTTTCCTTTCTCCTGAGTTATCTGATCCTGCTGTTTTTTGAAAGAGGTGTAGTTCTTTCCGCCATCTCGCCCAATTTGAGGATGGTTGGAAGGGTGTCATGAGGAATAAACCCGAGCGCTGCCCTATTGGAAATTGTTTGTCCCAGACCGGTGGAAAAAGAGTGTGATGTCTGAGATTCATTGTTCCGCGTTGGCCGGTCATCCGAATTTTTGGTACCAGAGACTTTGTAGTCGGTCCTTTTGGTGCCTACTTTGTTCGTGATGTCAGGGAATTTGTGCAGTCCTGCGGGACTTGCTCTCGCTCCAAGCCTTGCTCTCGCTCTAGTGGTTTGTTGATGCATTGCCTGTGCCCAAGAGGACCATGGACCCATATCTCTATGGATTTCATTTCCGACCTCCCTGTTTTATCAGAGAATGACCGTTATTTGGGTGATTTGTGATAGGTTTTCCAAAATGATAATCTTGTGCCATTACCTAAGTTGCCTTCCTCCTCTGAATTGGTGCCTTTGTTCCTTCGCACGTGGTCGGTTACACGGCATTCCTGAGAACATTGTGTCTGACAGAGGAGTCCAGTTGTTTCCAGATTTTGGAAGGACTTTTTGTTCTAAACTTCGTGTTCAATTGTCTTTCTCATCGGCTTATCATCCTCAGACCAATGGACAAAATGAGAGAAACAAACCAGACATTGGAGACTTATCTGAGATGCTTTGTGTCTGCTGATCAGGAATGACTGGGTCTTTTTTGCCTTTGGCTGAGTTTGCTCTTAATAATAGGGCTAGCTCGCCACTCTTGATGTCTCCATTTTTCTGCAAATTTTGGGTTTCACCCTGAATTTCTTCGGGACAGATGGAGGGCTTCTGTCTGTCTGGGTGTTGACTCTGTTGTGGAGCGTATGCAGCAGATTTGGGACCAGGTAGTGGAGAGGTTGTCCCTCTTTCAGGAAAGGGCCCGCGGTTTGCAACCGGCATAGGACTGATGGTCCCGGTGTTGTGAATGGGTTTGAGATGAGTTCTGAGCAGAGGCTTCCTCTGTGGTTACAAGCGTGTGGTCTGTCCAGTGAAGATTGTGAGGACTGGGAATCAGGTGTTACTGACTGGTCTTATAAAGGGAGTCACCTTCCCATCAGGGTTGCTGGTGATCAATTGTTCTGGTCTGAATCCTTCATTCCTGTTTCCCTTGTAGCCTGCTGTGTCGTGTCTGCTCTCCTGCTAACAGATAAGACATTTTCTTCTTTTTGTTTTTGTGCTTGATTTTTGCATTTTGTCCTGCCACTTCTGTGGGGGGCCTCAGGGTCCCTCCGGGGCTTTTGCCCTCTCAGTTTAGTTCAGCCACTGATGTTTGTACTTTTGCTTTTTCCAGTTTTTCAGTGGCTGGTTTTGATTTGTTACACCAGAGAACTAATTTAGGTGGAAAGAGGTCGTGTGATCTCATGTTTTTTGAAATTAGTAGAGTTGGTGCTTTTCAGGGTTTTCTGGGATTGCAGTAAGTACCCTTCCTATCCTTTTCTATTTAGTTAGTTTGGGCCCCAGCGTTTGCTCTACTATTTTCTTTCTGTGTCGTTTTCATCTTGTCTACCGCCATTACTTGTTTTGGGGCTTTCTTTATCTTTGGGGTTCTGCTCGGGGCGATTGCTTTCCTATTTCTATCTTTAGGTGTAGTTAGTTTCTCAGGCTGTGAGAGGCGTCTAGGACCACGTAGGAACGCTCCACGGCTGCCTTAGTTGTGGTGGTTAGTCAGGGTAGTGCAATCCATAGATTCCAATGGCTCTGTGTATTGCCTTTTTTACCTGCACTCCTCAGCTACCGAAACATAACATTATCACCGGCCCAAAAATGAAAATTGTATGGTACTCACAGAAAGGAAAAAATATTGTGAAAGAAAAAGGTTTCAGAGTTGTCAGAGTATTTTCTGTTTGTTGTTTTTTTTTCCCTCTGTTCTCTGGGTGCTGGGGAGGATCTTTTCTCTCAATGGAGTTTGCACAGTTGTCTGGCCGTTGTGGATCAGCTTGCCGCTGAGGTTCGGAGTATTGCTACTATCTTGCTAGGTTGCCTGTTGTGGAACCTAGGATTCCCATGCCGATTTGTTTTTAGGGGATCGAGCTAAGTTTCAGAATTTCAAAAATAATTGTAAATTGTTTTTTGCCTTAAAATCTAAGTCCTCAGGAACGCAGCGCAGCAGGTTCAAATTGTCATCTCTCTCCTGTGCGGCGACCCTCAGGATTGGGCTTTTTCCCTGACACCTGGGATTCCTGTTTTGAGTAGTGGTTGAGCGATACGATACTGCAAATATCGGATATCGGGCCGATATTAGCTCTACGGCTTTCGATTCCGAATACCGATATTTTCGTCATATCGAATACCGGAATCGGATTTGTCACTGTCACTGTGAGTGTCCGTTGGTCGGGTCTGTCAGGAGTCAGCGGCACTTACCTGGAGAAGATCTCCGGCGGTCATTCCTGGACTGCTTGAGGCGCCATTATCTTCTCCCTGGCGGTCACATGCAGTTTTTCGCGATAACTGCAGTGACTGCAGGTAATCCGGCCGTAAACCAGTCCGATGACGTCACCGCCGGGGAAGCGGTAATAGCTGTGCTGCGCCGGGATGACAGGCTCTGCCTGTCATTCTGATGTTAGCAGAGCTGGATCGTCGTGGGACACTCGTTACTATGGACTGCGTCGGTCAGGTGGGGATACTTTTTTTTTTTTTTTTCATTTTTTTTACAGGAGATCGATGGCGTCGCAGGATGAGACTGTAATAAAAGTAATGAAAAATGTGTTTTTTTTTTTTTTTTAAAATTAAAAAACTTTTTTATGAACATTCACCCGTCCGGTACATCAACAATTTAAACTATTTATCAACAATTTAACTATTTCATCAGGGACCCTGTCCGGTTATTTTTACTTCTTTGGCCGGGGTGTTTCCAGGTACCACCTGGTACTCTTCTGATGCTTGCCAAACATCCGAGGCCCAAGGACCACCAGGACCTGATGACGTCGTGTGGCCTGTACAGTCAAGTCGTGACCCGCTATCTGGGTCTGTGTGGCCACCTCTTTCATCCCTCCGGGTCTGGAACCCTATGTCCCGGATGAACGAACCCCAGGGGCTAACAGGCGCCGGGTACGGGCCAGCTATAGTTATCATGTCCATAGCTGGGGCTGTGAGGAGACCACTGAGGGAGGCTGTGGAGATTTACGGCGTGGGGTGGGCACTTTTGCAGAGGCCTGGATGTGGGAGGCTGAAGGCTCCGAGGGTCTCACAGGTTCCTGACACTCTGGGGATAGGGGTCGCACTGGTAACATTTAGGGCGTACCACCCTTGTAACCCCGTGTCGGTGTAGTCACCAGTCTCCTGGCAACAGGTCCCTCCCCGGGTGTCCTTCTGGGAGGTGAGTCTCCACGTCCCGCCGGGTCACAAAAACTTCTAAATAAAGTCCGGCTCCTGGATGAAGCCCACCACCTTTCAATTTAAAGCTCCGTACTGCACCCTTACGCCGCGGCTCCCTCACCGTACTTTATCCTTTCTCATCGTCCTTATCTGCCCGGTCCTTCCCACCTGACGTTGGCAAAGTTTTTGGGATTCTCGCTGCTCCTTTGTCGCTCTGCTTCCCGCTCCCAACGTCTCCACTCTTCTCCTGACGCCGGTTGAAATTCTCCCTCCACCAGCAGCTCATGTCTCCACCACTCCACTGCAGCTTGCGATGTCGGTTTGCGGCAGCTCTCCTGGCGCCCCCCAGTCCTGCGGCGCTCCCTGCGGAGGAAGCAGACGGCTCTAAATCGATGACAGTCGGGGCTCGGTACAGACAGGTAGACCTCTGGTGCCTGCCGGGCCTCCTAATGAGGAGGGTGTCGCTTCTTCTGTCTCAGCGACGGGGCAGACAGCGGGATCTGGGGTGGCTGACGGTTGCTGCGGTTTTTGCAGGAAGGGTGCCTCCACTGCGACAACG